>VXAZ01009469.1:313481-327995 GCA_013399875.1 Gymnorhina tibicen | reverse complement strand
TAAATGATGCAAAGTTTATACATTCCTTGCCATTAACAGTGATTATATGGGTGGGAGGACTGAAAAAAAATTACAGACCTCTTGTTATGAATGAACAGTTGTCATTTTCATAAACAGTTAAGCAATACAGGAGCTCTGGTTTTCAGAACAAAAGACACAAAGGTTTTTCAAGATTCCCTCTTTCTACTTCTTCCGTTGCAGCTGCCAATCAGTATTTAAGTTCACTGTCAAGTCACAAATATACTGTACAGTACTCAACAAAACCTATATTCCTGTAATTTAATAAAGAAACTGTAAATAGTTTCTTGAGATATTTAATGATTCCTTGTTGAAAACTTATTTCATAGAAGGATGACCACTGAATAAATAAAGTTTCTCCTTTAAAAGCAAAGTGATATCTATTTTCAAGTAGAAACACAAAACTTAAAAAGGAAACTTCATTGCTCTTACTTCCAAGAGAAAAATTAATTCAAAATCAATGTTTTTGTCATAAAGCAGCCCCAGAATATCTATCTTGTACTGATAGGGCTATTGAAATAAAAGTACTAGCTGTAAGCAGACAAAACTATTGTATTAGCTATCACCTCAAGTTTCCAACCGAGTTTAATCTGTAATGGTTTGAGTAATTTATGTAATCAGAAAACAAAGAAAGTGTGTTCTGTTAGCAAACGAACAAGAGAATAATATATATGAATAAAAGGGCAAAAAATTTTCTGGCCTAAAAAATTATGATTCAGGTAAACAAAAAAAAAAATTGGAGATAAAAAAAATATTATCCCTTTAAATACAAGCATCATGTCTATGTATGGTGTTCTATAATCAAACCTGTTTTGGCAATTATACACATCAATAAAACAAATTCAAAAGTTTCAATTAATCACTCAGAGTGTAAGAAGTCTCAAATCTAAGCCAAATACAAAACCCTATGTCTGTCCATTTCTCTATCTGCTGTCAAATATTACCGTTGAGGTCCTATGCTATTCCTCAGAGACAGTAACTTCCACAAGCTTTTCCCATGTGGAAAACTAGCACTGAGCAATTTTCTCCATCAAAATTAAACAGAGCTGCTCAAATGTCAAATGCCTGTGCACAGCTGTTTCAAATCTGGTGGCGGACAATATTTCAATGGGTACATTGGGTGTGTAAAGCAAATAAACTTTTTAAGTCCAAGCTATCCACTGCAAGTTAAGAAAAACACTGAACTGCCTGAAATTCACTTAAACTCCATGATTTCATGTTCTATCTCTTCACTTGAAAAAATGAAGCACATGTTGCTTCAACTAAGCAATTGCAGAAATTTACTAAACAGTTTTGGAAAGCTTTCTACTAACACAGTGCATGTGTATCTTTTGAATGCTGAACCTGTCCCCACAAAGGAGTTGTCCTGCATTACTGCAGTGCATCTTCTGCACCATAGTAGCATTACAGAAATGTGTAGCTAACTGTCTTGGGGAACTGACTGCCATTTAAAATGTGCCTGGATCTGTTCTTCTGTCCAGCTCATCAGTGAGCTGTACCAAAGTTGGGATGTCCTACTAAGTGAAATAACTACTTAGTTTCACAGATATTCACCAGAGCAGACCTATATCTACACATTTTGTCACTAACATGAGATTCAGTATATCCCCAGCATACTATCAAATCTGTAAATTTACAACAATTTGCCTCACAGCTCCACCTCTCAAACCTAGAAAACACACTAATGTTCACCAACAACTCGGCCCTTATAAGACGGCAGCCCTCATGAAAACTTGGCCACACCTTGCTATCAGAATTTTACCCAAACTTCTAAAGAAACAATCGTGATTAGGTAGAAAGCATAAATGGAAAAGGTTATTTCAGCGAATAATTATAACCAAAACATGGATGCTGACCGCATCATAAACCCTGCCTTGCAACAATAAAAACAGTAAGTCTTTGCAAAAGGAAAACTCTGAAACATTTGATTTTTTTGTCTTTTCATGTATCTCCCTTCCCTTAGTATAACAGTTCACTAGGTATCATGGTAAGGAACAAAAGTTATGAGATCCTGAGTGATCCAGCTCAAACAGTAAATAAAAATATAATTTCAAGTTATATTCAAAGAACTTACAAGGAAATCCTTCAGAAATTGTCTTTCAAGGACTGAAAGCATGCCCACTGTTCTTGGGCCTCTCACTTAAGTGTTTCATATATTGAAAAAATCAGTCACAGAAGAAAATAAAGTTAAGAAGGTACTAATGATGTGACTCATTTTAAAGCAGAACAAGAATTAGCGTGAAAATTTTGCAGATGTACTGTTTTCGGAAATAGATTTACATTTTCTGCGTGAGATCTTGTACAACTAAGCTATCTTGCATAGATTAATTCAAAGAAAGGCTACTACAAGAGTAACTGATTTCTGGACTGTGAAAGCTGCTGTGGGTACCTTCTTCAGCATAGGTTCAAGATGGATCACTTTTTTGGTTAGGACATGTCTCTGTGTTTTTGGCTTTCCTCATAATTTGGCAACATTACTTGATTATGTAGAAAGGAGAATACGAACACCAGGCACAAACTGCATGGCCTACTGAGGGAGGAGGAAATCTGCCTCATACACATAGCGAGTCAAAATTTTTACTTAAAATACTTAGTTTTTCTGTAGTGGTTATGAGCTTCTATAAGCTCCACATACTACTGTAAACACACAGTATTACCAAGATGAGTGAGGGCGGTGAGGCACTGGAACAGGCTGTCCAAAGAAACTGTGGATGCTCCATCCCTGAAAGTCTTCAAGACCAGGGAGGATGGGGCTTGGAGCAACTTGGTCTAGTGGAAGATGTCCAAATGGCAATGGTTGAAATGAGATAACCTTTAAAGGTTCCTTCAAATCCAAACTGGTTTATGATTAGGATTTTTGTAAATCACCACTCATAATAGACATTAAGACATGAAAATAATTGGAAGAAGACTACCTCAATAAATACAGTCTCCCTAAAATGCTGGTTAAAAAGGGGAAATGCTCTTGAGCTGGAATCAGGATGCAGACATTTTTCTTCCTGTATTAATTCTGAAACATATTTTAAGTTTACAGTCAAAGTTACAGTCTACAGCTGTTGAGCAACTTGTGGGGAAGTAGTCAGTCGGCAGCTTAAATGTTACAAGACAAATGTCAAGCTTTCCCCACAGCCACTATCAAGTTTAATAGCCACAACACATGAACATTCTGTCACAATACATTTCCTAGCTGTAAGCACTGGAAAGTTCTAATAACTTAAAACATTTTCTGAATCACTCTAAAAGATATATTTATTCTGGTTTTTTTAAACATCCAGCACTTCTTTTAACTCCACAGTACTGCTTGTTTCAAAATTCTGAAAAATAACAGAATTGTTCACATCACAGTTAATTAAAACAGGCATCACATTTATATGGCAGACTTCTCTGTGGTAGCGGAATCATCAAAATGGAGCTCACTACAACAGCAAATGATTGTACTGTCACTGAATTATTTCAAATTACTACTGTCAATAGAAGGATATTACGAATGCTTACATGGTAAAAGCTACTGACACACAAATCTGAAGCTTGTGAAAAGAAGTTTCAAAGCAATTTCTGAAATATTGTGACTCTTGCCTAAGTCATCAGACATTTTAAAAGCCTTGTAACACACAAGAAAGTAACACGGAGCCATAAATTTCCTCACAAAACAGCTTTACCATCCAGCATTTCCAATTCTGATTGTCCAGAGAAAAACAACTTTTCATGAAACGTGTGCTGGCTTTGGGGTAGAGTCAATTTTATTCACAATGGCTGGTATGGGGCTGTGGTTTGGATTTGTGCTGAACACAGGATTGGTAATATAGAGATGTTTCTGTTATTGCTGAGCAGGGCTCATAAAGAGCCAAGGCCTGTTCAACTTTTTGCACTGCCATGCTGGCAAGGAAGTTCAGAGTGCATGGAAGGCTGGGAGGAGACATAGCCAGGACAGGTGACCCCAATTGACCAAAGGGTCCAGACCATATGGCATCATGCTCACAAAATAAAGTGGGGGGAAGAAGGAGGAAGGAGGGCACATTTGGAGTGGTGTCATTTGTGTCCCCAACTAATTGTTACATGAGATGGAGCCCTGTTCTCCTGGGGAAGGCTGAATACCTCCTGGGGAAGGCTGAATACCTGCCTGCCTATGGGAAGTGGTGAATGAATTCCTTGCTTAGCTTTGCTTGTTTGTATGGCTTTTGCTTTTCCTATAAAACTGTCTTCATCTCAACCCATGACCCTTCCAGTTCTCTCTCCAGTCCCACTGATGGAGGAGTGAGTGGCTGCACGGGGCTTGGCTGCTGGCTGGGGTTAAACCACAGCAAAGTGCCAAGTGGCTACACACAAAATAAGTTTCTTTTAAAGTGATTTGTGATGACGTAAGAAGGTGGTATCCACTTTTGGAGGTCTAAGTCCACATTTTCAGAAAAAATAAAACAAATTGATACCAAGCAATACCGAACCATAATGAAGGCAAAAATACAACATTCCTTCTCCCACCCCCAATACTGAAAAAAAAATTAACTACAACATTTACAGTAAGAAAGATTTTCTTAGTAACGTGCTCTTGATAACGTTACAAAAGCAAGACCTCAGGGGTAAATTTCAGAGGTAAATTCAGTCCTGTTCTCTAAAAATGCAATTCATTTATGAAAGGTTCTAAGGATATGGAAAGGCTTAATGAGCAATATGCTTAAAAATATGTATATCAAGTATTTGAGTTGAAATAAGAAACAGAATTCATTTTGGTTACACTTACCCTGAAACAATGTTGTAATTGAGAGCTGGGTGATCTTTTGGCACAGGAGGTACAAGAGGCTCTGGCTGCCATTCTTCAATCAACTCTTCTTTTTCCTGATCAGGAGAACAGAAATACTGTTTGAGAGGGAATTTTCCTAGAAAATACATTATGCACTGATAAAGAATTGATAACAATCGTATTAGAAATCATGTATGCTAGTACATGTCACCTTTCTGAGACACTTAGAATTTATATTATCTCAGAATCTTTCAATGAGAGACTCAGAATTCTGAAATCTGAAAGGGAAGAAGATGTAAAGAAACATGGAACAGATGTGTCTGTGTATTAAAGACCTTATATGATAATCAAGAGATGAGTTACTAACATGATGTCCCTGCCAAATTTTAATCAATACTGTTTCATTCAACCTGTTAAATATGAAAATTCTCCTCTACAGTTTATGTAATTGAATATGAATTACATAAAAATGTAATACAGATTGCCTCAATTTACATTCTCAATTCTTCAACAGTGCTGTTTCAACAAGAGTGGCATTAAAATACTTAGCAAAGTAACAAATATGTGAGAAGGATACACTCTGAGAAAAACTGTCAGTGCTCAAGAAAAGGTAACAACAACTACTAAAACACATATCCTGTACCTAACCATGGAGGAATACTGAGCACACACTCATTTTCAAAGTAGTACCTAAATTCAGGTTAATCTCGGAGTGGAACCACAACCACAGCCCAAGAGAGAGAGAAAATTCCATCTTCGTCTCACAACACTAGTGTGCATCTCTATCCCATATTACTATCTGGAGGAAAAATTAAAAATCAAAGATGCAATTTTACATTAAGGGTGCTGATCCACTGCACTGCAAGCCAGCAGCTGCTACTGTGCAGTCCTCTCCCAGCCACACATTCCTGTTCCTTGTGCTGGCAGAAGTAGTTACAAAACCAGACAAAAGCCTTACTCAGATCCAGATGAAAACTAACTCAGCAAAAGCATGATGGGATATATATCTCAACTAGAACCCACAACAAGAATCACAGTCCCAACCTAGACTGGCTGATGCTACTGGGAAACCACATCCTTAGTTGCAGTTGCCCAGTAGTATCTCATACCTTTCCACAAAGAGTTCAAAGAGTTCTGACAATCATAAAGCAGGATGTATGCTCATGCAGTCTTTGTTCTGCTCCTACAGTAGCTGCTGAAAGGCCCCAAATCCCTAATGTATAGTGTATCTAGAATCAAGAGTTTTGCATTCATTTTGGAGCACAGGGTTGTTGGTTGGTGAGGTTCTTCATTGTGTTTCATTTTGGTTTGGGGTTTTTGTGGGGGAGGGTTGTTGGGTTTTGTTTTAATTAAGCAGCAAAATAATTCAAGTGAGAAGTGGTGCAGCCTGTCAGTTATGGAAGGATAAATAAGAAAAGGTTTATTTGACACCAAATGCCTTAGAGGGGAGGACTGAGGAAGCATGGTGTTCCTTCTGTTTGAGACCTGAACACAGAACATTTGAACAGCTTTACACCAGAGCAGGCAACATAAAACTCCTTTTCTTCAAAGAAGGCAGAATTAAAACTGTATAAGCATGTACTTAGCTTTTTCATTAAAGCCTAGATTTTTTAGCTAGGTGTACAAAATACCATCAAACAGCTTAGCAACTGATGATACAAGCTCAATTAAAATATTTCTGTCAAGCAGTTTAGCAGTAAGAAAAACAGTATTTACAGATGGACACTGTAACTACAATAAATTACCACGGTCCAATTGCAGTTGAGATCTATGAACATAAAGATAATGAGCAATTCCTAATTAGTGTTTCTATCCCCCATTCATACTGATTTCTAAGAAGTTTCCACTCTTCCCTTTAAAATCTTTCCTGCACACAAACTAACAACATAGGTTCCAAGCCACAGACGAGATATGGCAACATCCTGATTTTTCTCTTAACACAACTTAGAATATACAGACTATACAGACCTTTTATAATTATTTTTATTATTATTTTTAATTTATATAAGAAATAAATAAAATATAAATAACATTATAAAATGTATATATTTTATTTTATGGCTAATACACAATAAACATGAAAATATAATCTATAAAATGCTTGTAAGTATATTTTATAAATTATAATATACATACCTTTTTATACATTTATCTTTAGGCTTTCTGGCTCTCTGAGCCCTAACCCAAATAGTAATGGAAGCTTGGTGCTGAGGTTGAAGTCCCCACCTCCATGGGTGGCCGGCATGACTTTTCCAGGCCCAGTATCCCTTGGACTCTGAACTTTCTGGCTCTCTGAAGCCTAAACCTACACGTAGTAGAATCTTGCATTCGTTTGTGCATATTTATACATAAAAACATCTTAAATCTATTTATCTAAATACACACAGATACCCACACGTACATATACAATGGTTTTGGGTGGTTGTATTCTGTTGTGGATTTTACTTTTTAATTGCCATATACCTTGGGTAAGGAAAATACTTGGGTGTAAACACATTAAACCCAAATTATTTTAAAAGTTGCCTTGTTTACCCAGGTTCTTAAGAAAAGGTAGCAATTTTATTAATGAAGACAGTTCTTAGCTAGCACTAGTGTTCTGAAACGATGTCATACATGCATATTCTACATTAATATTAAAAGATTAATAAAACTTTTTATTTACTAGTCCTCAACTAACAAGTCTTTAATTTCACAGTATTTCTAGACTCATGTAACATAATGGGATAAATTGGCACAAATAATGGGCACACCAGTTAGAAATTTCTCTCTTTCCAAGTAAGTATGTATGCTCATACATAAGAGAAATTTTACCTACCTAAGGAGTCTTGGCTCAGAATTACTGAAAAAACCTTTACAAGACTACCTCTGCTATTTCCTATAGAAGAATATCTGATTGGTCTATGAATGCTGTTCCTGCAAAACAGAGCTCTCAAGGTCTTGTATTTCTCAGTCACACATTAAACATTTGTCTTCAACAGGAACTTTCCAGCCTCCTTACTAGTATCACTCAAATAAAATGCGGCCCATGCTACTACTGCAGCGGAAATTCTAAAACCAAAGGAAAAAGCTATTCCTCCCATTTGCAAATGGTAAGATGTGACTCTTAGTAGTACTTCAGAGATTTTGAGAGAAAAGCTCAGTATCATTACCATTTACTGCACAGTAAAAGACAAATAGACCTGCAGAGCACTTTCCTTTCATACATAGCTAAACGATGCCATGCAAACTTCCATAGCTTGCTCCAGTCCTCATTGTCACTTTGTCACTTTCTATAGATTTTACTTTGTGTGGAAGCCCATAAGAATCTATGTCTAGCATCCTGTATGGCCACAGACTTATTTACATTTCCTAAAACGTCCAACTATCAGGAACTTACAGTGTCAGAGAAGCACTCCACCTTTTTAGTTAATGATTTGGGAGACACTATTTTCTACAAGAACAAGTAGGAATACTTGTTGGAACACAAACACTGTTATCAAAGCGTAAGAGTCAGTCAGTTGAAAGGTGATTTCTGCACTGGATTTCACAGTGCTATTGCTACACGTTTGACTGAACCTAGAAGCCACCTTCAGGGTGGATTTCTTCACTGTTTTAGAAGCATGACTCCTAAGTGCACTAGGTTGCACAATATATCATCTGCTTGTCATTCCCCAGGACTTGTCCTAACAGACCTTTAAGATGGCTGTGCACTAATTGTATTCTTCATTAATATTTATTACATGGACTCATCTCTGCTCTGGCAGCATTCCCAATAATAACTCACAAAGAAATTTCAAGTACCATTACATGAGTGGCTGGCATAAAGGTAGTGTGTGCTCTAGCACCTGAGCAGGCCTATCTCCAGTGGCTCAACCTGAGCAACCTAGTATTACTTTCCAGTGTGGTAAAGACTGGACACCACAGCGTGACTCAAACTAGAGCAAGTCAGAAGGCAAATCAGCAGCAGTCTCCTTGCTGAACAGCTGGCATGTTTCTACGCGTAGATGAACACACACACAGAAGCCTGGCTGTATGGGATCCCATGCTGTATGAAACAGACTGTACTGGGTCTGGCTGTGATGGTGGTAATTTTCTTCATAGCAGCTCACATAGTGCTGTGACCAAAACAATGCTGGTAACACATTAAAGTTGCATCTCTTGCTGAACAGCCTTTGCACAGTGCTAGCACCTTCTGTTTCACACTCTGTCCCCACAGAATAAGACTGGTGGATGCCTGAGAGATTGGTAAAGGACACAATCAGGCTTGAGCTAACCTAACACAGATTTTGTATCATATGATGTCACACAGCTATAAAAGGGAGAAGAGCAGTTTTAAGGAATTTAGTTGCTGTCTGATATTGATCTGTCCATGGGAGGCCATGAGTGACCACCTTTGCATCACTTGTCTTGCTTTCTGTTTTCTTCCATTTTCCTTTGCTTATTAAATAGTTTTATATTTGTTTCCACGTTTTCTTGCTTTTACTCTTCCTTTGCTTTGTGAGCAGCTGTGCAATGTCCAGCTGCCTACTGGGGTTAATCCACAACACAGACTAGTGTCAATTTTGTGCAGATTTTTAGTGATGTTTAAGGAGAAGGCATGTCTCTGTGTGTTCACAGCTATCTCCCTACACAAAATACGAGCTCTCTTTACAAGATTATCTACACTGTAGAAAGAGAAATGGAATCATTCCATGACTCTGATGTATCAGTTTGCTTAACTCCTCCAACTGTAAAAGATGTATTCACACTCTAACTTCACTGCTGTGTTTATCCTTACTTTCAGTGAACTACACAGAGACAAGACATTCCCTTCCAAATACAGTTCTTCCTAAAGCAATCACTACTTCCATCTTCAAAGGTCAATGATACAGTCAGCTACTCTAACCTGCACCTCCTTCATGGCTAGCCAACTTGAACATAAGATCAGAACAAAGAGCATTCACCACGGGTTTTTTTTCCATCAAGATAAAGGTAACAAGCTGGTGGTGTCTTTAACAGTCAAACCCTTTGCATCAATACAGTTCACAGCACTGTGTAACTTTTTGCTTCTGTAACTTGCAATGTATATCAGTGTATCTAGTCTATCTACATACAAGGTAATTCTTGATCACTTTGCATTTTTGCTAGCATTCACATTCCTTTTCACCTTTCAACCTCAGTAAAGTTTGTATAAATCTCAACAGAAGTATCACAGCAATAACATATTTGCATGCTTCTATTTTTCAGAAAGCCTGATAACTGCTGTCCAACTGAATTTTAATATTGTCACCTTGCAAAAGTAAGGTTATTTAAGCCTAAGCCATTTCCACATGCTTTTCCTCCTTACACCTTTCAAAATCCTTGCTTCCACTGAGCTGTAGCAGACTGGCTACATGTGCAATCTCCCAATTGTTTATTGCCCCCAGCTGAAGACACAGAACAATTTTCTTCCCCACATAGCACTATTAGAGATTTGTCTGAGTACTTTCTTAAATACCTCAGCTTCAGCAAAATGGTCAGTCATGAATGAAGATGATGACCTGCAACTGCATGATAAAATCCAAGATGCACATAGAGATACATGAGTGAATTTCTTACTTTTTAAGGAAAAGACAGGTTTCATCTTCTTTGGGTCACCAATTATCCAAGAGTTGCAAAGAGCCTTTTCCTGCCTTCTACTGCAGAGAGAATGACTCTTTAAAACAAAAAAAAGTATCCTCCAAAATACTAGAGATGAAAACTGCCTGATGCAGGAAAATTATAGTAGATAAACTGAACTAGTTTCTGGATGGACAATCAGGGGTTACTTTAAGGCTGCAGCATGTCTTCCTAGATGATATGAACACTTAGTGTTTCACTGCACTGGAGCTCCCTTTGCATTCATTCCTCCTCCGTATTCTTATCAAAGATAGCAAACTTTGAGTATCCCAGGATCAATTCAATCTCTTCCAAGCACAAAACTGAACCAGCCATTCTTGACTCCTGCTTAGTTCCCTTCCTGCCTCCAATCATAGAAGCATTTGGGTTGGAAGGGACATTAAAGTCCATCTGATTCCAATATCCCTGCCACTGGCAGAGGCAACTTCCAATAGACCAGGTTGCTCAGAGCCCCATGCAATCTGGCTTTAAACACGTCCACAGACAGGGCATCCAAAACTTCCTTGGGCAATATGTGCCAGTGACTCACCATGCTCACAGTAAAGAATTCCTCCCCAGTATCTAACCTAAACCTGCTACTGAAGCCATTGCCCCTTATCACGTGCTCTTCTAAATAGTCTCCCTCCATCTTTCTTGTAAGCTCCCTTCAGGTACTGCAAGGCTGCACTTAGGTCACATCAAAGCGTTCTCTATTCCAGGCTAATCAATCCCAATTCCCTCAGCCTTTTCTCATAGGAGAGGTGCTCCAGCCCTCTGATCATCTCAGTGTCCCTCCTCTGGACTCACTCCAACAGTCCGTCCTGTGCTGGGACCCCAGAGCTGGATGCAGTGTTCCAGGTGGGGTCTCACCAGAGCAGAGCAGAGGGGCAGAATCCCCTCCCTGGCCCTGCTGCCCATGCTGCTTTGGATGCAGCACAGGACACGTTTGGCTCTCTGGGCTGGAAGTGCACATGACTGGGTCATGTCCAGCCTCTCACCCACCAGCACCCCCAATTCCTTCTCCCCAGGGCTGCTCTCCATCTGTTCATCTCCCAGCCAGTGCTGATACCAGAGGTTGCTCTGACCCAGGTGCAGCACCTTGTACTTGGTCTTGTTAAACCTCCTGAGTTTCCCATGGATTCACTTTTCTAACTTGTTCCCTCAGGTGTGTCAACCACAGCACTCAGCTTGGTGTAATCTGCAAATTTGCTGAGGCTGCACTTGATCCCATCATTTAAGCCATTAACATATTAAATAACACTGATCCCAGTACAGATTTCAGAGGGACACCACCTGTCAGTGATGTCCATTGGGATGCAGAGACAATGGCCACCACTTTGGGTGCGACCATTCAGCCACTTTCTTATCTACCTAGCAGTCCACCCATCACATCCATTTCCCTCCAATTTAGAGAGAAGGATGTTGACAGGGGGACCATGTCAAGGGCTTTACACAAGTCCAGATAAATGACATCTGTAGCCCTTCCCTTGTCCACTGACAGAGTCACTCCATCACAGAAGGCTACTAGGTTGGTCAGGCAGGACTTGCCCTCTGTGAAGCCGTGCTGGCTGTCTCAATAAATACCTGCTAAAGTGTTCTCTAGAACATTCTAAGCTTGTTTAATAAGTGCTTCCCAAATGAGGACAATGCCTGCAGTTTTGCTGACGTTTATAGACTTGTGTCTACAGTCCTTGCATCCTGTTCACTGATTAATTACAACAAGCACACATTCTTAACGTGCATCCTTAGTGAGAGTAAGATCAAAAAGCATGCAAGCACATGACATAGATGGGAATTACATATACCCATTATAAATGCCCATAAATCTCTTTCACAAACTTTCTTTAGTACCATGAAGAAATTTCAGTATTTTATCCTATTTAGAAGGGATGTAACTCCTCTGAAGCTCAAATAAACTAGTCCAGGGACATCTTCGAAACAAACTTTCCTCATTCCTGATAGTCTACAGCCAGAAGTCAGAAAGAAGTTCCAGTCTTCACAAGTATGGCTTTTTTTTCATTTCTCAGGACAACATTGCAAAAGAAGAAAACTGCTGCTAAACCACAATTTTTGTGGAACCCACTGTAAACTCTCAGTTATTACTTATAGACACCACATATACAGATTGACCATTGTCCTACTGGATACAATCTTACAGTTCATTTTGCTTGGCGGATGGTTTTAACATAGCTTTCATTTTTAAAATAAAGCCCTCCATTGAGTAGAGCTAATGCCAGCTTTTAATAGCTTAACAGTCACTGTCACATCAGTTTTCTTATTTCTCAGAGTCTCAAACACAGTGCTACTTTAAAAGCACAAACTGACATGTTTAAGCAATAAGCAGTTCCTGAGTCCAAAGCAAGCTCACCCTTTGAAGTTAAAGAAAAAAAACAGAACCATTTATAATGCAGCAATGGTTCAACAGCCAAATGTGCCAATTGCTATAAACTATTTCTCTAAAGAGAAATATTTTTTCACCATACCTTAAGTGTTAGATCAGATCGCTCCTGAAGCTTATATGTCTTGGAGAAAAGAAGTCTGATTATCCATAGTATTAGAATTCCTTCTAAAATGAGATGGTAAGCAGGAGCCTGAAAACAAAAGTACAAAAATTATTCTAAAGAGAAATCTATTTGAAGCAGTGTGACACAACACAACCATTTTCTCCCTACAAGCACACTCTGAAAAAAACCCAAAGCTGATCACCAGCTGATATATTTCTAAATCAGTTAAAATTATAACCATGTGAAAGTGGAATGTTTTGCAGCTACTACTCATAGCTGTTAACTTGAGATTGAATTGATTTAGTCTCTTGTTCATAAACAAGGCACGTTATAAACTGATAATTGATTTCAGTTCCACACATAATTTGAACACTGAGAGTAAAGGCAGGTAAGTCATACAGGTTGCACCAGTCAGCAGCTGTGAAGGAAGAAGGCTTTCAAAACAAGCAGAAGTATCCTGGGAGCCTGAAGGTCTGTGTCATCTATACAAAGTCACTTCAACTCTCCATTTTTGTAACTTACAGTCCACCAGCAGGGATAGCTAGTATTTACAAAGAAAGCCAATTCTGTTCTCATAGCCAGCTTCTGTCAGGTTTGCAGGCACTTTCATCAGGTATAAACCAACTGAGTCACCTCAAGTAGTTTTGTCCTTGTGTCCTTTATTCTTGGGTGGAAGACAGACACAAAGCAAACCAGAACACAAGAGTTGACCCAAGTTAGAATTAGCCTCTTTGGTGCTCAGGGGGTTAAAATCAGTTTGCTCTGGCAGCACAGCTAGTTTGAAGTATGGAGTTTGGAGTTATGGCATCAGCACTGGAACCTAGTATTAATGATGAGTTTAGTTATTCCATTTCAGAAAGGTTCCTGTCTATTATTTTTAAAAGATTCAAAGTGCACACAGATAAGCACACTCCCTCTTCAAGTCCGGGGAATTGCTCCCAGACATCAACATTTTTGGTGGTATCTGACCTGCCATCAAAGTCGAACTTACCACACATCCAGAAACTAAAGTAAATTGGACACAAGCTTTTAAAACCAGTAAAGAGTCCTATGGCATATCAAACTGCAAATAACAAATTTTTATTTGTTATCCATTATAGAGTACTTTTCAGTTAACCAAACATATTAAGAATACATGCATGACTTGTATGACATGACATCTAAAGAACACACAGCATACTCCCATTGACGTCCCTGTGCTTTTCAGTGCCTACGATTATCCTGGATTCAGTGCGCTAGAGCGTGCTACCTGCTTCATTAGCTGAGCACTTCTATATTTGGACGGCAAACCTTGCATATATGCTTGAAAAGTTACCACCCTTTGCCAAAGGAAAGGAAACAAAACCACCGCCTATCATCAGGACACCGTTTTTAACATCACGAAACAAAGCCTAGGTACAAACATGCACAGCTGATCTTCTCCAGGAGGGAACTCAAGGCTAAACATTTAAACTCCGTTCCTTCCTTTGCAAACGACACTTTTAAGTTACAAACCCTGACCCCAGTAAAATACTGTGAACCTTAAGGCTTAATGCTCTGCTACACGCGTTAAATGTCACTTTATAAACCTGGAGAAATAACACATGCGTCTATATTTTCTATATATAGCCGTGGTGCACCCACACAGATTCACGATTCGGCGAGTGCAGGCCGACCCCC
>VXAZ01009469.1:181427-313471 GCA_013399875.1 Gymnorhina tibicen | reverse complement strand
ACCCAGCTCCCGATTCACTTACCCAGCGCCGCCCGCCGCCGCCCCCGCGGCAGCCCCGGCCATACCTCCCCTCTCCCTGCGACCCAAGCCGCCCTCACGCCGCCCCGACACGCTCGGGGCGCCTGCCCGGCCGCACCTCGTAGAAGGCCTGGACCATCTCCACCAGCACCCACTGCTGCCCCACGCCCGCCGCCGCCATGACCGCGCCGCCGCTTCCGCCTCCCCGCCCACCCGTGCCGGGGGCGGGCCCGGCCGCGCACAGAGCGCCCCCTGCGGCCGGCGCGGCCCCCGCTCCCGCCGCGGCCTCCCGAGGAGCGGCGTCTGCGGGCTCCGTGCGCGGCCGTCGCGCGGGCATCCCGAGCCCTCAGCGCTCCGAGCTGCTGTTTCGTGTGGCGAGCTGCGTCAGGGAGCGAGGCTACACTGGGAAGATCACAGAATCACGGACTCTCAGAATCGGTCAGATTGGAAGAGACCACAGCAGGTCACCTGGTCCAGCCTCCCTGCTCAAGGTGGGCCATCGCAGAGCATACGGCGTGGGATTGTGTCTAGACGGTTCTTGGATCTCTCCAATAAGGGAGGCTCCACAACTTCTGTGGAAAACGTGTTCCAGTGTGCAGTCACCTGCACAGTAAAATTTTCATGTTCAGGTGGAACTTCCTGTGCTTCAGTTTCCACCCATTGCTTCTTATCCTCTTGCTCAGCAGCCCTGAGAACAGCCTGGCTCCATTCTCTTGTTGTCACCCTCTTTAAACACTTACATACATAGATGCACCCTTCAGTGTTGACTAAATGAAATTAGCTATAAAATGAACTTGCCTAAGAAGATAGACATGGATTTATTCATGTGTACTTCTCACAACATTTCAAACCTGGTCCTGTTTGTTGAACTTGCTGGAGTTAGCTTGGTGTTGCTTTCTCCACACACACACAGGCTTCCTCAGCCCCATGCTCTCCTAGGTGGAACAGGGCAAGGGGCAGATCCTGTGCTTTGGTACCTTATCAACACAGGCTATACTTGACACCTCTATATCTGTAACTGATGAATTCATTGCTGGAAGGAACAGTTGCTCAGATACTTGGCTAACAAGAGGAGCAGCAAAAGTAAAACCTGAGTATAGTGGAAATAATGAGTAAATTCAATAAGAGCAGAAGTTACTACTTTAGGAGTCTTGCCAAAATGAGTGGCCCTAAAAGCCAAAGATGTTGTGGAGAGATAAATGCCGTGAAGAAAAAGAGTAATTTTGAAAGCCTCTCCCCACAGATGCACCTGGGTGTGGTGAGGTGACTGAGTGCCTGTGCGTAGCTGTGCAGAACTTGAGCAACTACCTAAAAGTCAGTGGAGAGGAGGGGCAACTGGAAAGAAGACTGCTTGGCAAGCTTGAGGTAGCTGTTAAAGGCAATGTTTGAGAATGGTTTCACTGGAGCTGAACTGTGGAGTGTTTCTGATGGTCTTCTGGGACAGCACAATGGAAGCACACCCCTTGGGGTTTCACTCACTAGTCTTCACTGTGGTTGGATGAGAGAAACCTGGGGCAACTGTTGACTAGCTGTTGCTAACTACAGACAAACAGTAGCTTACAGTTTTACGGCAGTGGATGGTTAAAATCAGTGAACTTCACTTTCACACTAGTTGAAATGCATAGTAGTTAATCTTCCTGACTTTCTGAACTTAATGATATACTTGTCGAATTCCAAGCTCTGCTCAATAAAGAGAAATATGTGGTTTGAGGCTATCTGAAAAGTCAAAACAGACAATAAATATCTCTTTCGGCTTTTAGCTGCATGAACACTCTTGTTTTCACTGTTAAGTACTTCTGTGGCCATTGTGTCGTGCTGGAGTCTTGGACTCTTGGGAGACGGCTGCTACTACCAGCCTCAAAGAATGTGTCTGGTATGCAGTCCCAAATTATCCCCAGAAGAGTGGGCCACATGAGTTTTCTTGGTGGGCAGCAGATTGAGTCACATCTCTGCTCTCATCGGATTCTGACTTTCAATATTTGACATATATATGTACGATTGGGAGACTAAGAAATTGATTTTGTGAAACACTGGGTGAATTGTTTCCAGCATGAGATGCAGTGGAGTTAATAACAGACTAACCCATAATAATTCTGGCAGTGAATTCAGAGTTCCTGGTCTGGATTATCATAGTGCTGGGTGTCTCATAATAATGAGCCTATCCCTATTGCTCAGCAGTTTCATTGTTTCAACACAGGGCAACTGCTGCTAATTGCTTAAGGCTGCTTTACTTCTGACAGTAATAAAGAGAGGGAGGTAAAAGGATAAGTGCTTCTCAATGGCAGTTTATAACTGGAAAGAAAGGGGAAACGAAAAATGTCTCTGAAATTAAAGACCTGATGAAAGCTATTGAGATACTGCCCTATAGGAATTCCCGGTCTGTATGTTTCAAATTCTGTATTCCCCCTCACACATCCTCCATTTACACAGTATTTCTACACCACTCTTTTTCTGGATCTTCCTCACCAACCCACTCATTTCTCACACCCCACTTTGAATCCCCAGCTCAGTTCCCCTGGGTCAACACTGGCATTCCAGTTATCTGCTGCAGTTCTCTGACCACTCCAGAAGCCAAAAAATAGGACTTGGTGTGGCTATCAAGAATTTTATTTTTTTCCTAAATATCAGAGATGTAGCCAGTGCCAGTTATTTTTCTGTCCTCTTTGCTCTATTAGTTCTTCCTCTGACTTCTTCATTTTTGCTTTGTCAAGTATGAGACAGACAGTAGGAGCTTCTATTGACCTGGTATCAACTGAGATCCTAGTTGTATTGCTGTGTTGAAGGTATGTGCATGGTAGGCAGAGAAATGTGGGAACTAGTGGAAAAAGTTCCTGAGGGTCATTTACTTCTCCCCTGCCTCCTCCAACCACACACACACAAGATGGCCTTGGAGATTAAGGACATAAGGGAGTGTTTGCAACTATTCTCACACATTCTAGGTGATGAAAGCTTAATTTAGATTACTGTGGTTTTAGTGTGCCTAGTTGTAACATGTTGGCTTTGTGGCTACCCTCAAAAAATTATCAAAGAAGTAAAAATAAAACACTGGGAAAGCAATCCCAAAATGGCAAGGGGAATAGCAGGATAATACTAGTTAATCTTTTTTAGTTTTTGAAACTTGATGCTCCAGTGAGATGATGCTGGCAGCAAGTACAGAAAACTTTCGAAGTCAGTTGCAAGTTGTCTATTAAGCCAGAAATTATGTCTCAACTTCTAGTGGGAAGCCCAAAGATGTTGCAAGAGTACTGTGCAAGTGCCAAGAAGAACTGGAATATCCAGTTCTGTAACTTACCTGATATGTGGAGGAGTAATTGTGCATGCGGAGCATGGAATAAACTTAGTGTTATCTGAATCTGTGCACCATTGCGTCTCAGAAATGTGCTTAGTCCAAGTTCTATAGTAAATTAGCTCTGAATTAATTATTAAATTAGACAGAAGAGACCTGTCTCAGATCTGCCTGGGAAACATCTGGAGATCTCAACCTTTGACACAAGATTTGTGAAAGAATAAGAGTACCTAGTGGTCAAAGCACTGGTGCATTGTAGCTATTCCTTGCTCTTCCATGGCATCTTGAACAACTGTAGTGACTAAGTGGCATAAAGCAGAAATGCTGTAATATTTTCCTGGCATGCCATGAGGACCAAATTTAACCTCAGGACTTAAAAACTACTGTACGTGTATAAGAGTGGCCAGAACCTTCTTTTTAAAGTGTTTTCAGCCAAATGTGGATCTTTGGAATGAAAAACTAATTTATTGGAGAGATGGAGATAGCCATAGCAGTCTGCCTCCTGTCTACACCTCTTTTCAATGCTTGTTTTCCCTGTGGGCTTGGTGGCACTGGGCACTTTAATTTCCAATACATGGCTGAACTAACCATCTTAAAATGGAACTGACACTAAATAGGCCTAGTTCTGTCATGACTAAAGAAAACTTGTATTAGGAACTTGTAAGAGCTGCTTAGCTGGGCTGTGGGGACCACTGACAGAACGTACACTATTTCAGTGAGAATGTTCACCTTGCAGAGAATCAGTTACCATATGTGGTGTTGCAATATTTCTGTTGCACAGCTAGATTTTGTATCCTGTGTGGTTAAATCTCTCATATCTGTCATTCAGGACTTCAGACATATCCAGATTGGGGATTTGCAGCCCAGAACTTTCACCTCAGTTGGTTGTCCCTACTGCAGGAGAAATTAAATGTGTGACTCATTTGTTTCTCTTCCTCACCTCAGTATGCAACTGAACTGCTGTCTACCCTTTACTTCAGAACCTTAGTCCAAGCAGCACATTATTTATTACAAATTGTGTCAGTGTAAATCTCTTTTTAGAAATATAAGTACTGTATTAATAGAACATTTCAAATTTGTGTTCACTTCTTCTTGTCTGCCTTTTTGCTTGTATTGAATTGACTAATTGCTGTTTCCCTTAGCATATTTGAATTAGAAGCATAGCAGATATTATGAGCAGACTTGTACTCAAAATCATTTTGATGGAGTTAAAACAGGTTGACCATAATGAAGTCAAGATCACTACAACAAGAGTAATTCAGTCAAAATAAATAATGCAGCATGTTTTGAAATGCTGTCAGCTCATCACATGTAAAATGTCCAAACTGACTAGATTCAATATGCAGAGTGATAAGTAATAAAATCATGTGTCTGCATCGGACTGACTTTTTCTAGGCTGAAAAGTAATTTTCATATGCTGTTTTTAAGAAGTGTTCTAATGGACTAATCTGACATGAACTTTAGGTAACACATATGACATGCATTGTATGCAAGGTAGAGTTTGAGACCCTCAAGATGAGAAATAAAAACACAATTGGCATATATTCTAACTGTCAGTAGGGTGTCCAACAGAAGCTCCTGAGGTTTGACTCCAAAGGTTCACATTCCACATCTCCTTTAGCTATTGTCATGCAGGCCTCCTCTCTTAAGAATGAAACTAGAAGAGAAGCAAAGGGATATCAATCCTGTGTCAATTACATTTATTTACCTGAAGAATTGGACTCCAGTCTCATACAAAGTGTCTTAGAAACTCTCTTGTCATCAGTGTTTTCCATTCTTACTGTTTTGGTGTAGAAATTTCAAAGGAGTGTTTCATCTGCTGGTGCTCTGACTAGGAAAATGCTGTCTGCTAATGCAACCCAAATAGACCGTTAGCCTCTATGTGGTTACATGACGGTCACACTGGTTTGTACAAACCCCTCTACTTTTACAGCACTGCTATCCACTTTTTGTCTTGTATAAAAGTGGTGTCTCTAGTGACTTCTTTTGCAACAACTAACAGTGGAACCATTACGTGAAGGTTTCTCTGAGGCATAGAGCCTTAGAAATTTCTGAACTGAGGAACATGAAAATACAATGTATGCTGTCTTTGCATAGTTGCAACTAGGTGCCTCAGAGAAGGATACACTGAAAAAAAGGTGAGATGAAGTGAGAATTTGGTGTTCTAGTCAGATACAGGTATCTTTTGACGAAAGATGATTTATTTTTTCCATAGTGCTGTAGTGTGTATTGTAGATTTCATTTGCCTGCAAAGAATATGGAGATGAATAGGCAACTACACAATCACGATGTTATAGGTAGGTGGCTACGTCCTACTTCAGTTAAAAGAAATCTTACACAGTCTGTGAAAGATGGTATCCATTGATATCATTGTATCCTATTGATACGAAGAAATGCGATAGATACCTATCTTCCAAGACCAATCTTAATGAATTTGTTTGAATTAGGAACCACTGACAGTTGCTAGCCCTAAATTTGAATGCCTGTTAAATTCATTCAGTTAGCTGATCATATTTAAGTATTAACAACAGATTTAGCCTTCTCATTCTGCCACAGTTAGTTAACAACAAATCATTGTGATGAAAAATAGAAAAGAACTACTGAGCTTTTTGAGGCCTACAATATTGCAGAACTCAGATCAAAACTGAGATGAAAGTGTGTTCTGTGCAGTGGCTACTTTTGTCAGCCTTAGAAAAAATGGAAAGATGGGAGATAGTCGCAGATTTTGCTGAAAGCAAAATCAGCTTTTGATCATCCGTTCATTGTGGCTCAATATCTGATAGCTTCTTACATCCACTGTGGGGCACTGAAGCATTTTAGGATCCCACTCTGTCTTAACTGCCTCAGTCTAAATGTTTGTTTCAAGTTTTAAGCAAGCTGTAAATCTTCACAAACCATTTCCAGGAGCTTTGACAGTAGATTGAGCTGTCTATGATAACATAATCTTTTTCTCCATAAAGACTGGGTTTCTCCACTGAGGTAAACTCATCACTGAGGTAGGCAGAATAATGTGCTCTCAGTAACAACATTTTGCTGACTGCAGCAAGCATCAATCACTAATGCATTCCCTGATACCTTCTACAGATGGTGGGACTTTTTGTCTTTGTGTTTGCTTCAGTTCAGCTCCTTTACTATTTAGGTGGCTCTGCATTTTAATGGTAACAGTGCTGGCTGCAGTGTGTGATTGTAAAACTCTTACTAGCATATGTGATTTTAGAAACAAGAGATTTCAGACAACGTTATCAGAGTAGAGAGAGGTTTGAAAAGTTATGGAAACTTCAACTTTTTAATGCATAGTGTTCACCATGGAGTTTGCTTGCCTGAAGATACATAAGTAAAAATGCCTTTCAAAGAAGCAACTAAATTTCATCCAGAAAAATACAAAGTATTCCTTTGCCAGGTCATCATTCTTGCCAATCTACTGAAGCACAGAAAAGAACTGTATTGTTTGCAGATCCATGTAATGCATACCAGAGCACTAGTTGAAATACTTTGTGGTTATAGGTAAAACGTGTGTGCACGTGTTGGCAGATCTAGTCTAGTCTGACAGGCAACAGCTTGCATGTATTTGTTACTCAGAGAGTTGCCGCATAACTGCTACAAATTCAGACCAGATGTGGCTGAAAACATTTTTTTAATTAATAGAGCAATGCTCTTTCAAGCACTGAAATTCTTACCTGGCTTTTGAACCATATGATTTTACCTGAGCAAGGCCTGAGAAAAAGCGCAGTTCTCCCTTCAGCTGCTGTTTCATTGCCAATTAGTGGAATAATCTCTGTTCTCCATAGTCACCCCAGATGTTTCTCAAAACTAAGTAATTGTAAGCAGTTAACCTCTAAAAGATAAAATAAACAAGATAAAATTATAATGTTGGTAAATAAAGTGACTGAGAACCCCTCCATGCACTTTTCCAAACACAGAGTAATTGTTGAAATATACCTTTGAGAGAGACCTGAACAGTAAAAAGGGGATTGAGACAACAATGCAGTCCTTGTTAATGGGTGAATGCTGGTGCCTTTATAAGACAGAAACTTACCTTTCTGACACCTCTGAGAATCTAAGTCTGCTAAAATAAGAGAAGAGTAGGTTGTTTTTTGAAGCTTTTCAGAATTTCACAGTGCATCACAAAAAGGTGGTTTTACAGCTTCACTTCTGTAAGATGTTTGTGCTGGAAAACAGTTTGCTGTATGCAATTATTTACGCCAGCAGCTGAACCTACTGAGCAATTTCAAGCGAAAAAATTGTCACAACATAGCTTGTGCTACATCTGAATATTCTCCTAATTATTCCTGATTACCCTAATAGATTTTTTCCTCCTTCTCTTGAAGAAAATGTCTTCAGTTTTTTTGTTCTAATGGGAGGATATTTTTAATATAAATTCCCATTTATACCATTGTTTCACTTTAGAATTCACATTAAAAACAGGACTGCTGATGTCTTAGAATGGTGTTCTGAGAAATGCAGTGGACTGGAGCTCACCTAGCTTGTGCCTTTTTGGTTTTGAAAACAAGCGAGGTAGTTTTCAGTTGCAATTTCTTCTTTGCAAGTTTTATTTCTATACTGCTGGGTTATATTCTGAGTGATTATTTAAAAAGACAACAGTAGTCTTAATTAATGTGTAAGATGAAAAAGCAGTTTATAATCAGTTGGTCTTTGCTTAAACACAGTAACAAAATGGAACAACTGTCCAAATATAATGATTGATTTTTCCAGGAGACAGAAAAGGACAAACAAATTCATTATTGGGGCAGTTCACAAGTAGAAAAGAGTGCGAGATGAGATTTTACTTTCTCCAACTATTATCAATAACAGACACTACTGACTGATCCAAATCCTAATAGTTGATTCTTTACGGGAGGCAAAAAAATTTGGAGAAAATTCTGATCAATGGTTCACCCTTGGAAAAGATACTTTTTGCTAAACTTCCATACAAAGAAGCTGATCAACTCTACTAGCTCTGTTGATTGCTATCAAAACCAGAAAGTAATGTAAACCAATCACTTTCTGTCCTCCTAGGCTTGCCACATTTTTCCAATTATAAATCATTTACATATCACCAAA
Organism: Gymnorhina tibicen; assembly: GCA_013399875.1. Lineage (NCBI taxonomy): Eukaryota > Metazoa > Chordata > Aves > Passeriformes > Artamidae > Gymnorhina > Gymnorhina tibicen. Next base: position 305,106 of record VXAZ01009469.1, on the reverse strand, counting down.
ACCAGAAAACAACTGAGAACATTTAGAGGTCCTTCTAAGCAAATCTTAGTTCCTCTGTACCTGTAGGTAAAAAGTCTTGGTGTGATTCACTGGAATGTGTTTGTAGTTATGTAGAAAGAAAAGACAGCCACTAGTTAGTTAGATTCTGTGGCATTTGTCTTTAAGCAGTGCCTGAAAATTTTGTGTTCAGTTTTGTGATGCTGGAACATTACCTGTGTTTCTTTCTGCTCTAAGCACAGTTGGTGTTTAGAGAATCACACATTGTTTAATTGTCAGTAGTCTTATAATGAAACGGGTGGCTTTTGCAATAGAAGTTTTTACAGTCATTTCATATTTCAAGGCTTTTTGTATATGGATCTCATAAGGAAGTGAGAGAGACAATAAGAATTTGGAATTGTGGGACCAGCATTCCCAGACACATTTTTTTATTCCATATGGAGAAAAAAATTCTTAACAACCATTTGCTGTAATTACAGTACATTTTCCAAGTGATTTTTCTGTTAAATATTTTAACCAAAATCGGACATATGTGGCTAGCTACAGAAACAAGGCTTGTCACTCCCCCCCTTCCCTGCCCTTAACCACACATTTCTTTCCTCATAGAGAAATTTGAGCAGAAGTTCTGTAGCAGTTTTTTGTCCCTAAGACTGCAAAAGTACACTGCAGGGTTTGAAAGAACATCATAATTGGGTAGATCCTGAGATCTCACCAACAAAGCAATTCTTGATGAGTGCTGTAGATTTCTATAACCCCACTAAAGTAGCTCTAGCAGGTAACATTGGTTGTCTGCAATCACTGACACAAGAGGATTACTCCTGCTCCCACTATCTTAGAAGAGCTGTAGTGTCCTAGTATCCAAAGTGACAAACTTATGCTTACTTAAGTAGTGCACACTTGGAAATTAGTTTGGCTACCCTCAAAAATGCAGGGTCAAGTAAAAGACATAAAACCCAAACTTTTCCAATTTTTGTACTTTCTTTCTGATTTGGATCCCTAATCTGCCAAAAAGAGTATGAATATTTAGAGGACCAACTACAAAAATTCAGGCTCTGTGTTAGAGATGAAATATATTTAAATACCAACCAAGCAATCCCAGAGAGGAAGATTGACTCGTTATTTCTGTGGTAAATTGGAAAAGTAACATAAGAATAATCCTCCTTCTTTTATGTTTGTTTGTTTGTTTGAAAGCATTAAGTAAAAACTGAATTGAGATTCACAGAATTTTGGTATATTCTCCTGATCCTTCAGTCTTCCATTTACACAAACATAGAAGTAACACATTTTGCCTATTCTCGGACCTTTGTGGAAATGAGTGAAGTAAAAATATTATGGTTTTCAGCAGATGAAAACTGTTCATGCCATTTCACAACTAACCTTTTTTGCAAATGTGAAGTATTGGGCACAAGGGGACATCTGCTGCCAGCAAGAGGCAGTGCACTGAAGGCATTTGAACCTTGAGTTAATGCAAATGTTGAAGGAAAGTAAAAGTAATACAGGTCATTATCCATTGCAACTAAATTATTTTAAAAGTATATGGAACTTGTGTGGCATTGGTTATCAGTCTAGGGCCAGTACCTAGAAAATACATCAATGGGTAAAAGGCAACAGTAATACTAACATACCTTTTAAAAATCTGCCCAATATGGAAAATATGTCAGAATGATTGTCAGGGGAATTTTAGATTGGGGCACAGTGATATTTCACTGAAATATGATGTACTATTTATTCTTGATATCTATTGTGTCTATTTTTAGTTGTGTAATTTTCATAAAACCCTATCATGTTAGTTTTCCTTTTGGAAAATCTGTACTGCACTATCTATCATTAGACAGCTGCTGAAGCTTCTTTCAAACATACATTTCTCTGCTTTTTAGCTTTGGGAGGCTAAGAAAATGCATTTCTTATCAGTAAGAGTATTCCTAGTAATTGGCATTTAACCTAAAAGTCAAGAAACAAATAATATACTGTAAAGACAAAACTGAAATGTTAAATATAATAGTGTTGCTCACATCTGTCATAAGGATTTTTTGAATACCTTTTGACTTCCAAGTGCAGCACATGATTGATGTGTTTACTATCACAATTATAACACCATGTCATGCGCTTTGTTGGTGAAAATATCGTGGCAGCAACTGTTCAAGCTCAGCTACCTAAAGCAGTTTCAGAGAAGGCCAATCAAAATAATCACAGGGATCAGAAAAAATGTGAAAAACATACCAGAGCTCTAAACTGTATGAGCTGGCTCTGTTTAAAGAAAACCAACAAAAAAAACCAACCAACAACCAACCAACCAACCAAAAAAACCACAAAACACAAAAGAGTGTAGGAGAAGGACAGCACACATCCCCTATTTTCTAGACTTGTAAGACGGCATCTGTGCTGAAATGTATTAATGACAGAAAAAAGATGCATACGTCACAAATTTAGGCTACCGTATGCACTATACATAGATCTTAGCCTTAATAGTGCTCAGAAATTGAACATTTCCCTGCTTAGTGCCTTGCACCAAGTATGTAAGTAATTGTGTCTCTGGTTTCCACCTGAAACTCCAGGTATTGGAGCTTTATCTCTGAATCTGACACTCCTGTGGATGGGGATAAGACCATCTCCCACCCACAGGGTAATGCTGCATTTGCACATGGGAGATCCTTGAGGTGTGCTCTGCCACCCACCAAGGGAACACTGCTGACTCAGTTTGTCAGGATGAGCCTGACTGAATTTCTGTTTTTCCAACCAAAAGTCTGGTAAGATAATTTTCCACCTGGGCCACACAAAACCCCACCCCGACAATAAAAGAAAACCGCCTTGAAAACAGAACTCTTTACAACACATAAGCACATTTCCCTGGGGGAAGGATGAAAGTACAAACAACATATGATAGATATTAGCCATGCTATTTTAAGCCCTAGCAGAAGCTCAGACAGCATGGGAATAGGTGCTGAGTGAGAACACACAAGCAGTAGAAAAGTGGTCTTCTCTAGGTAATTTCTGAGGGGGGTTGCGTGGTGCTGTAATGGAAAGACACACTGATATTGTAGAAAACTTTTATGCTGGGATTGTAGGGAAATAGACTGTTGGAGGGAGAGCTTAACATGTGGTGAATAATCCATTACCTGTTTTTTATTATTCAAGTTATGGCAGTTGGCCCTCAAACATTTATTAGCTGTTTAATGCACTTAAATTTAGTATAAACTAAGGTTTCTATTGGTTTTCATTGCTGGGCTTTTTGAGGGAGGAGTTCATTTTTTTCTGGAGCAGGAGAGGTTGGATATTTTTGCTTTTAGCATTATTGATCTATGTTCAAGTCAAGGAATTAGTAAATATTTTATCTGGTGAGGAAAAAATTGCAATTGTTAAATTTTGGTTTTGATACTGAGTAGAGACCAGAAGGAAAGCCAGATTTTAAGTCTGGGCCCAGTTTTGAGGGGTTAGACAGTCAAGACAGTTTTCCATTCTTATGAAACATGCTTTATATTTTCTTATAAGTCAGTAAACATGAATGTCCTAAAACAATGAATATCCACCAAAGGATTATCTCTTATTCTTGCTCAAACTGCCAATTATATTATGCTGTTGAGCAATTTTTCAATCAGAGTTTAAAAATGAAAAACAACTGATGGATGAAGAAAGATCAAGCCACAGAAGTTTAAATGCTGACACTATTATACTGGAAAAAATATCATTCCTGTATCTGATACACTGTCCTACATTGTTCCTGTGGCTAGTCACTCATTCCTGACTGTCCTGCTGTGAAAAATGTTGACTTAGATGTGAGGTCTTCCCTCCCTTCTCCACTGTTCATTGTTTCTGTTCATTGTTTGATTTTTGTGATCACCACTCACCCTCTCAGGCTGAATACAAATGTCTTACTAGAGCTTGCTCCCCACATGAAAAGTTTAGTTTGCATATATGTATGTCTTGCAGCTGACTAATTGCTGTTCTCTTTGACCTCCTGCAAAACATTAGCCCAGGACGTTTTAAACAATTTCTGCACTTAGTTATGCTGTGAGCAACACTGCTTTGACTCTATTTTTTCAAGTCCTTTAGAAGTGGTGCAAGTATGTCTGACCCAATGCTTCCTAAAAGCATCAAGTTATATCAGTACTAATCTTAGAGTTATTGGATATTACATATGTGAAGCAGTGACTTAAAAATGTGTTAGCTTTGGACTGGTTTAGCTAGGGACAGTTTTTATGCTTAATGCAAATCTTTAATTGTTGCACAAGTGCTTTTAAACAATACTGTGTGAAAGGAAAATTGCAAAGTGGTAATATCCCATTGTCAGAGAGTGTGAATAGAAGTGAAAATCCTTGGTTAATTACAAAAGGTGATGTTAGTAACCCAGATCTGAAGTACATTGTCAACTTATGAGGGCAGAGCATGAAGTTTCCTTGTACATTTACCATGTGTATGTACACAGATTAGCCAGGGAACTGCAGATGCATCTGTTTCCTTACCACTCAACTGTCCTGGGTAGTCCAGTAGGAAAATTCAGGTAAGTTTTCTGAACTGTTTTGCAGAAGTGATTCCATAGGAAATAATCTCCAGGTATTTTTAAAATGTCAAGTCTCAGATTGTATTAAAAGTTTGTGTCTTTGAATGTAATATCCATCATGATGTAAATATTTCTGTATTTAAGTTGAATTGGTATCCTTTGACATTATGGTATAACTTTGAGCCAAGATAGGTTTAAATTTAGTGTTACTGATGTTTTTTTCAGGCTGTAAAATAATATTGTGGGAAATAGCAGCAGATGCTTGGACAGTGGACACCTAAGATATATCTGGGACAGAACAGCAAGGTGTCCTGTTCTTACAGAGCTGAACAGCTTGATTCCCCAGGAACTAGTTTGCCATAACTATTTTTTTTTCTTTACACAAAACAAAATACCTGTGTCTACTTTGCACAGGCCTTTGATTAGCTTTGTACAGCAGCCTGGTCATAGCAGGAACCTGGAAGTACTGCAAAATGCGAGGAGTTTTGCACAAACGTGAAACAACCTTGTTGTACTTCCGAGTTTCCAGGGAGAGCATCTTCTACACTATGCCAGCATAGCATGTTTTTGCTAGTTAGGCAGCTGCTGCTCTGTGAGGACTTCAGTTATAGGGACCAGTCTGTCAGTCTCCCTCACCTTGTTAATTATGTTCAGCACTTGTCACATTGGTATCTTAGATTGCTACCTGTTTGGGGCAGGGATCAGCTGGCTTTATCTGGGGGTCTTGTCTGGTTATATTATAAGGAGTGTGCAGCAGAGAACTATTGTGCAGTGCTGCAGTGCAGAAACCTATTAGGGGCAAAGTGTTAAAGGATCAGCTATTTATAGCTGTTCTTGACAGACAGGTGCACAGGTTAGGCATCTGTGTGCATTTACACATATAAATGAGAAATAAGTTTCTCTTTTGAAACTCAAGAGTCAGGACTTCAGATGATATAAACCCTTTGCTGCAGTGACTAAAAAGAGAATGTCTAAAAGCTGGTGGTCTCCCTTATCTTCCCAAATGTAAGGGCTGGCAATTAAGAAAGTCAACATGCTCTATGAAGGCTCTGATTGTCATGAACCACCACCTCATTTTTCGTGTTGACCCACCTTTTTTCCACTTTTATTTTTTTTCCTTTTAATGAACATCTGAGAAACCCACCAAGTATCATACAACGTCATTGATATAAGGAGAACTCCAAATATTTCTTAATAGAGTTAACTGTTTATAAACTCCTAACTGTTTATAAAACTCAATTTTATCCTATCAATATGCTTAATTTATCCTGCCAATATGCTCTCAAATATCTCAATTATGTTGTAGGCTATGGCACAACTGGTCATCACCCTCTTTTCTGTGCCAGTCAAAAATGCACACCTAGCTGCTGCTGAACTTCTACATATTAAAATGACCAGTGTTGGGTAGCCTTTACTTCCTGGACTGAAAACTACTGGTTTGTTCCTCAACCCATGTATGTATTTCAGCCAGGTACTGACCTGTGGAACTTTTGGCCAATTTAGTTATCCTTCTGCAGTTTAATCTACCAGTGTTCATAAGTAAGCACATATCTATGTGTGAATTACTAAAATGAAGCATGAAGTAGCTGGCAAGCTAGAAAGGGTTGTGCTACCCAGTCTAATCTAAACATAATCATGATATCAGGAGTTAATAATAAGGTGTTAAAGTCTTCACAGTGAAATGAGCAGACTCTAAATTCAGTTGTGCAATATTTCTTCGCAGTTTTTCTTGAAGTCTCTCTTGAAAACTTCCTCAAGGAAAGTTGTAATTAGGAAATTATTAATATGATCTAATGACATTGTTATCTCCTATTTCTATGGTTACTTCCTAGCTCGAAGAGGAAGAAATGTTACTGACAAGTAATAAACTGCATGTGCATTGACATTCCTGTCTTACAAGCTTTCAAGCTTGCTGATTCAAACCTGCTAAACCCATTCACCATTCACACCAGTAGTACATTAGCTTTTTGTTGTTGTTGTATTTCTTCTTATGATTATGCACCCTACCTCAGTTGTATTTTAAGCTATCTTAAAAGAGATTGATCTGGTACTGATAAAAAAATTTACTAGAATTATCAAATCTGAACAGAATTACATACTGTCAAGTTCAGTCACTCAAATATTTATTTTATTAATTTTTTTTTCTTATTACCCTCTTATTACTCTGCAAAACAACAATGATTTGACTTAATTACCTCAGGATTAACGAAGAATTTTTCTATAAAATTGGTGTGGTAATTTTTGCCACTAGAGAGCAGCTTTGCACTATAAAGAGTAATGCATCCTCACCAGAGATATCGAAAGGCTGGGAACAGCATCCTGTGAATAGAACTTGGTAATATGCATATATTAATGTCTTTTTCTCAAAGCTACTTTAGATTCTTCCCTGATTATTATAAATAGCTTCTTTCAGAAACTACAATGGTTAAAAGTTACGTGTGTTTGAGGACTTCAATGAAATTCTACAATTCTCTTCATGTTGACCTGAAATTCAGGCAGGAACAAAACATTAGTTCATACAGTTTCAAGTATACTACCCTGGTTAATGTGGTATGAGCTGATGGAAAATAATTAGTTCGAATTAGTTTATGTCTAATTCTTAAATGTTTTACTCTCTTTAATCACCTTTCCTTTATTTGGACATTCTATTAAGGTGTATTTAGAAGCAACCTGGAAACACCTTTTGGCTATTGAGGTATTGCAAAGTACATATGGTGGGGCATGGCAGGGCTTTCACAGTCTGTTTTCAAGCTTTCTGTCTAAGCTAATCTAAAAGGAATAAGGACTTCAAAAGCAGAAAAGGAAAGCTCGGAAACCCTTTTGTCTGTTCAAATACACCAAAAAAGTGTAATATTCAGGGGGTAATTCTGAGTCTGTTAAAATCAGTAGTTGTGCTAATTCTTTGACAAAGTGGTATTTGGTATATAATTGTATATACTTTGAGATACTATTTTGATATATATTTTGTATAAAAGTGTATATTTTTAAACACTTAGAGATATTTTTCTTGCTTCACTAGCACAGCATGGAGAAAAAGTGCTGCTGAACAAGGTCACAAACTGACATGGTCAGTGTGACAACCGAGATTCATAGGCCAACAGTGATTTATCCCTTACATTATTCTGGTAATACGTATTCATATATGAGGTAGTACATATTCTTCACGTGCAGTTTGCTAGCTGGGTTAGAAGCCCAACATGCAATATCCTGCGATCACATACTGCAGGACACTTGAAGAACTTGAACAGTTAATTTTTTCTACTCAATTTTCTTCGTTGTGTTCTGTCAACTCAAATGCATGTACTGCTGATAAAAGGCAGTATTATAGCTCTGAAGATTTATGTAGATAGATAGATAGATAGATTTCTCTTATCTAGAAAATATATCTATACAAGAGAATATTTAAGTCTCCTATGATCTCATTTAAGATTACCTTATAAATTCTAGGAAGTACAGAGAATCTAGCCCATGTAACAGTTGTGTAGCTGTTTGTGAGGTGTGGCTTAAATGTTAAGAACCACAAAAATTTTGAATTAAATTTTAATCACCTCTGAGTTATGTGACAGATCCCTTCTGTGAGGGGATTGAGAGAAGCATTTATTTCACTTAATCTTGTTATACTCAAAAATGGATGAACATATTGGACATTCTTACCATATGCTTGTTCTGTGTTTTGGCTGAAGCTACTGTGGAAAAACAAATTAAACTGAGATGTGTAAAATATGACTAGGAAGAGGAATTCAAATGCATGTCCTCAGAAAACTTCTGCCATAAAAGCTTGTGTAACTCAGATAGTCTAAAATTCTGCTGCACTGCATCCGTTCTCCCAACTATACGCTCATTATTTTTGCCTTTGGGATATCCACTTTCTACTGGAGAACAAGATGACAGGGAAGAGAAGACATATCTTTCTACTGCCCAGGAAGATACAACTTGTTGGCTGCTATACTGTACATAGCGATTATGTAATTGCTTTTTAAATATCATGGTTTAATGATATCCTAATACCATTTGAGCAGGGTTGAAGATTCCTGTGAATAAAAGAGAAAAATGGTGAAATCCAGTTCTCTTCAGTGCTTCAGAAAGGAGATGAGAGGATGATCAGATATGGTTCAATCTTGTCGTATGAGGTGCAATGATATGATGTCTCATTTTCTTTCTTCCTAAACAATCAAACAATACGTTCACTTTGTCATTCCACGTGGTTTATTTCCCTAGAACTCCTTTGTAAAACACCTTAGGGTTTCAAATGTACTAGGAGATGTCTCTGTCCTTGTCTAGCAATTTCTCCATCTGTGACGGGGATCTGAGTATTCTGCAACCAGCACCAGCCGCTCACAACCATAACCCTTGCTGATGTCACCTTGATGATGTTACCTAGGGTTCACTAAGAGAAGAACTGGACTCCTCAACAGCTGCTGGAAGAATCCAGCTCAGCAGCTCAGGTCATAGCTGCTTCTATTCCTTTAAGGCAGCTACGTCATTATAAACATTAAGTAAGGAGAGAAGCTTCAGCAAAATTTGTGTCTGCTGTGTCTAACTTAGCTATGTTAGGACTCTCAGCTGGATGTACAGGGTATGGTTTAAGTATTATGCCTTTGGTTAATTGCCATACATACAGCTCTCCTACAAGGAAGGCAGAAGCTGGTCCTAAGCATAGCCAACTCATCAGAAACCAGCTGATCAGAAACCAAATGTTGCCCTGAAATACTTAGCACAGTATGAAAGTGTGTTAGGTGTAAGTCAAACTAGTATTTGTTTGGGCACTGATGAAGTCAGATTTATGGTGCTGAGTAGGCAGTCTATTACTGGGCTTAATTATAATCACAGTTTGTGCTACTACCATTTCTTCCCCACTTTATCATTAGTGACAAGAAAGTGGGACAAAGAGCAAGTGTTCTCTGATTGGTGGTTCTATAATTGTAGTTCTATTTATTGCCATCAACACAGCGGGAAATTCTGATTTTTCATATCGTATCAGAAAAAAAGGAGGCAAAACACAACTTCCTCCTGCCTTAGACTGTCCAGCTGAATTTCCTAATATTTGCTGCTTTGCGGAAGCTAATATGCTAAGCCTTATGGTTTACTTCTGCTGACAGAGTACAGCAAGTTTTTTAAGGCTGATAGGGGTCAGAATGTATCTTCTACCATTTGATTGGACAAATGCAGCCTAGATTAACTGACAATTTAGACATTCATTTACAGCCTAGACAACTAGGTTGTTACGGGGTAATGCTAAGCACTGAGAAGCAATGGATCATGGAAAGTGAACCAGTGTGTGCAGTAAGTTTTGAAGCTAGCTGGAATTCTTGCTGCTCTTCCTTCCAATCTATTTGCAACTCTGTCCTCCTTAGTGCAGTTTTCCTCCTGTTTAGCATGGAAATGCCAAGCTCATACACCCACAGATTTTGGAAAAATAGATCTGTAACTAGTCAGAAGCTTCTGCTTATTTCAGGAAAGTCTGATTTCTGCCTGTAGTGTCAACTCTTCCTATTCCAGAACCATCTTTGAGATTCAGGGTAAGATACTAGGGGCTATTTTAAATGTTAATCAAGAGCTACCATCCAGTGACAAAGTTCCAGCTGAGAACAGTCTCAAAATATTTCTGGTTCTTTCTAATACCCCTGCTTTTGCCATGTGCCAGAAATCTCTAGGAATATGTCATTTCTAGGAATATGGCTTAGTTCTACTGTCTTAGGACATATGGTTTCACAGTGTGAAACAATATGTTATGAGCCTCCTAATAACAGCACTTTAAAGTTATAACTCTGGCTTTTTTCGTGGAGTAGTGCTCTTCAAGAGTGTCTTCAAACAGTGGCTAATATTAAATAATGAACCCAAGATATCTTGATGTATTTCTAATGTTAAGGTGCCAAAATTCAAAGATAGACCGGCAGTGCAATATAATGATGTATAAATACTGGAGTATATTAACTAAATATGTTGTAGGTGTTCAAATTAAATTGGAATAAATAAACTTTTGTTAATATTAGTTATGCAGATTCTTTAGGCTGGTTGAAGATTGTCATGTGTGTTAATTTCTTAAACTAAGAAGGACTCCAGTAGAAACTTAAGTAACGATCCCAGCCATTTTTGCTGCCTCTCCTCTAAAGGCCTTCAGACTTCAAGCATAGTAAATAAGCATATTTAGTGCAATACTTCCTTACAGTACTGATGACCTTTTTTTAACCTTATGTTGATGATAAAAGAAGGTTTTTTGTGTATGTGAGACCACTTCTCCTTGCTGTGCAGCAATTACCACATTAGCCTGGAATTCAAGAGAATGAAGTTTGATTCTCAGCACAAATGCATATTTCCAAGTGTCTCAATCTCACTTCTCTTTCAGAGAAGCGCAGGTAAATGTATTTCTCTGGTGCAATACATCATAAGATTTTGAGATGCTCACATGCTGAAGAAGCAGCAAAAATATTTGAGTGAACGATTTTAGTATTTGCACAGAAGAACTTGCAAAGGAAGGATCATTATTCACTTTCTACCTTACAGATGTTCAAAGATGTTAAAATGAGCCTCCTATATAAATGTGAGAAGAAAAATACCCATGCACGATGCATTTGCTACAAACTTTCTTAGTATCCATAGCATACAAAAAGAAAATTCTAGTTTTGTTTATCTGACATACCAGTATATTTTCATAATGTTTTTCAAATATTAACAGCAGTATTTCTAAAATATTTCTCTCCTAGGACAATTTCAAATAAAGAAGTAGTGTTTTCTGCCACTATGAGCAGTCATATTGCTAGCACACTTCTTTTAATTCACTGTTTACATATTTATGTGAGCTTAAAATTATACACATTTTCCTCTGAAAATAGAATCTATGCCATTGTCTTGCCCTGTGTCTTGGACTTAAACAACAACATAGTATTGAAGTTATTTGTTCTTTATGTAGAGCCAATGAACTCCGCAGATGTCATGGTCTTTTTCCTTTGAAGATAACGGAAGTTATTTTTAAACCAGTAAGATAATTAAAAAGCACTGTGGACTTCCTTTCAAATGATTCCAGTTTAATTTGTCCATATAACTTCTCTGTTCTTTTTATCACTTGTTAAAGACACATGATTTACAATATTTGTTATTGTGCAATGCTGTTTTTGAAGAAATGCATTAGATTTCTGAAAGCGATTGCATGAATAAAAGACCCTCTGACTCTTGGGATTCATTCATAACCAGAACACAAGTAGAAAAGAGTTTTCTTCTTTTAGACACCTCTTATAATGTCCATGTGTCACAAGTAAATTCTGCTTTGTCTTGTCCAGGTGACTTCTTCCCAGAAGAGACCTTGGAGGAAGGGCAAGTCTCTACACTGGTAGTTTGGGGAAAGTCACAATAAACTTGTTCTTAGGCACCTAAATAAAGGTTAAAAAAAAAAAAGGAAAGGAAAAAAAAGGTCCTGCTGGATGTTAACGTCCTTTACGAATGAAATGGTTTACATTTGTGCAGTGTGAATGAATCATTTTCATAATTCCTTTACGCAAATCCAGAAAAGAGGAGTGAAATCCTTATTCTCTTACCATTGAGCTATTTGAACCAGAGATCTCAAATGTTTTCGCTTTTTGGAGAATCCATGGCTCTGTGCTTTAGCTCTTCATTGCATTTAAAATAAGACATATATAATCAGCGTGAAAATCCAGAGTCTTCTTCATCTGAATGCTGTGTAAGTAAAAAGCTGACCTCACTTGGATGCTTTCAAAATTAAATACTTTGAAAGTAGAATGTGCGTTCAACAAACACACTAGTCCCAGTGGCTCATCAGGTGTGTTGAAATGAACTGGGAAACCTGACCTGGTAAGGTTGTTGAATGTAGCATTTGGAGTTTATGGAAAACTGCAGGGTCAACCCAGCTTGAAACCCTTGGTGATAGGATGGTCCACCTTCATATCCCCCTCACTGTTCCCTAGATCTGAACTTTTGATTTGTCAAAAAAAAATCTTCCTAGTCCTATTTACCTCCTCTGATGAGCACAGACAGCAAATTAGTGAAGTGCAGCATAGCGATACACCCAAATACACACCAAACCAGGATGTACATTGTAGGCATCAGTGGGGAAGAGGATTCTGCCAGCACAAAAGCAGAGAATCTGGCATGGGTTGTTGGTGCTGCTTGCTCTTATTGAAATCAGTGCTGGTGAAAATTGCCATGGAGAAGCAAGAGATATGGGACCAAATCCATTTCTGTAGATCCTGGAAGATCAAAATAATCATGACAAACTGAATTCAGAGCATTCTTCTTCCACATTGTCTGATGCTGCCACTAAACACATGGGAAAGTCCCATCGCCACATGAAGGAAGGATCACAGCTGATTGTCTAATCCTGATGGTGAAAAGCCATGGATTATGGTTCCTGTTTCCAAGCTCTAGGAATTTTTTCACTTGGTTTGTTCGGTATTTTTGTTGGTTTGTTGGTTTGGAGTTTTTCAGGGAGGGAGTGAGTGTCATTTTGTGTTTGTTTGTTTGTTTGTTTGTTTGCTTATTTTGTTTTTAAAAATGTTTTGTCCAAAAACAGATTTTAATGTTAAATTGTTCTGTGAAGGAGAAAGTAAGCTTGAAGACACGCTAGAGTCTTGATGTGTTCCAGAGAAACTAAGAACTTAGTGGAGTTTTAGTTGACATCCTACTTTTTAGTAGTTTGTCAGCTATTACAGAAAAAAACAGTAGGATCATCCTTGCATCCTCTGGCCTACTCCTTTGAGAAACCATTAAAAGAATGATTTTATTGCATTGAAGACCTGGAGGCCCTTCTTCTTTCTTGAGTTCCAAATACATGTGGGGGTTTTGGCAGCCTTCCATCCTATGCTGGTTTTGAAAGGATATTTGGCTGAAATTTAATTTTGTTTTGCAGCAGCATTTAATTAACCCTTGTCCCTCTGAGATAAAGATTTAAAACTGTCAGGAAGTCTGTTACCTATCTCAGTTTTCACAAGTAATTGCGAAATGGAGCTTACAAAATACTCCATCAGAATACTGTCAATTTTGGTAGAAATCCGTGAGGGACTCTTCATTACTAGTAAGTCTGTAGTGGCAGTAACTGGTAAAACAAACATAAACATCTCACATCATGTGTTCAGCTTCTACTGATGACTCAAGCTGTTTTCCTACACAGAATGAAGTAAAGATTATTGGCTAAACTACACATGTCCTTTCCCACCAGGCACAGTATTGTAAGTACTGTTTAATGCATAATCCACAGCATAAGATACTGCAAGGAACAAGGCTGCCTCTCTAGCCTTTATTTATTCTTGCCAAACCACATAAAAGGATGGATTAAAATGCTGAATCAAGATATTCCTAAATTATGTCATTATTATGTTGTAGACTTGTCTCAGCAAAGATGACTCAGTGTTTTAATGGTGAAGTAATTTCCTAAATTGTAATGTAGCTATAGAACATGACATAGATTGCCCAGAAATTACAGTGGAAAGCAGAAGGCCAGAGAAGTGATGCAACTATTTTTATTCTCTAGGTTTCTCCCTGGTTTTTTGTTTGGTTGGTTTCGGCAGTCTCCCAAGATATTTCTGTTCAGCTAAACACCAGGTACTTAGTTGCCAGTGTGTAAACTTCAGTCCAGTGACTTCAGGCTCCATCTTCTCAAAAACTCTGAGGTCAGCAGTCAGCTGCTGATCTTGGTGACAAGTCTGCAAACTCAGATGGATTGTATCAGCCACAATGGAGCCATTCCAGACAAACCATGTTTTAACAGATTGGAATCTGGCCTGCTTACTAATTCTTTTTACTGTAGTATTTGTGGAAAGCAGAAAGAGAAAATGAGAGAATTCTTGTCCAAGGAAAAGAGTTTCCTTAGATGCCTAGTACAAATATATAAAGGAAGTAAATAACAGGACCCATTTTTTGCCTCAGTTGCAGCATCTCTATGTCCTGATGCAGGGCAACAACAGAATTAATCACAGAATATATTAATTACTTTCTTCTAAAAAGAGATTTTACTATGGACTTTATTCAGTCAGATAAAAATTATTTATCCTTAAATTTATGTATTGCTTCCTTTCTCTGCAAAAAAGGTCTCAACACACACATTCACATAGACTTTCAAGGTACCTGTCTGTCTGTCATAGTTCAGAACTTGTACTCCCCAACTGAGTGTCCCTCACTGAGACCCTCCAAACCACATGCCCTTCTCTTACTCCCCTGCTTCCTCTCTCCTTCCACCTGCAGCAAACTGGAGGGAATTGAAAGCACAAAAGGCAAAGATCACAGGTCAAAATAAGAACAATTTACTGGAAACTGCTATGAGATAAGAAAAGTAACCATAATAGCAACAATACTAATGACAGAGGGAACGAGAAATTAAGTAATTCATGTGGAAACCCCGCCGACAATACCAGATGGCTCCCTCCAACATGTTTTCTCTACCAGACCAGAACCCCTTTTCCCGGGAGGAGAGTCCCTTTCCTCTGTCCCTGACAAACATGTGAGTTGGTATGGAATAACCTTCAGGTTCTAGCCATCCTGCCTACTGCAAAAAATTAATCCTGCCTACTGCAAAAAATTAATCCTGTCTGTCTCAAGAAGTTGTAGCAATGTTAACAATGAGATTGTGTGTCTTCTTCTTAAAAAATAAAGTATTATTCTATCTAGAAAATTCAATGCAGAACCTGGTGCATGCAAGGTTTGTAACAGCTTATGTAGGCTATCAGATTACTCATCTACAGAAATCCTTTCTGAATCAGTCATAAATTAACCAATTCTCTGTTTCAGACCAATGGAGAACTTCTCACTATACTGACCCAGCAGTATGTTAGTTGCGTGATTTCTGCCAGCATTGGTTTAAAAATGCTTCTTCTCCAGATCCATTGACATAACTTGCAGGGAACTGAGGCTATTGCTGGAATACAGTATAGCAAACTGCAGGCACTCAACCTTGGTGCTTAGATATTATGTACCTCTTGAAGCTGCATTTTACACTAAATTTGCTGTACTTGGAGCATCAAGGCATTCCCAATCACCATACTGTTCCCCTCAAAAGCCACTTCGCAACATATAAGCCTGGGAATCTTGCAACTTGTCACCCTCAGTCTTCACTATTTTGCAGCAGATTTAAGTGGGTTGATTTTACTGAGACTTATTTAGATGGTTTTTTTACTGCAGTTTACTTTTTTTTACAAGTGTCTTTTGGCTTTCCAAGAGTAAATCAGGGTAATTGCTGCTGTCTTCTCAAGCTCTGTGGCTCACAATGTGTTACAAAGAGCAATTTTAATTGCCGCACTCGTGTCCTGCTTCATTATTCATAGCACACAGTGTTTCTCCTCCCTAGTCACATAATCTGGGAACACATGTCTATTAAAATCTGAAAATGTTCTTTCTTAATGAAAAAGAAGAGAATAACACCTGTTAGATTAAATTGTGTGTTCCTTATCTTCAGATACTTCTTAATGCATATAATACAGGTGGGACTTGAGGGCATACTAAGTCTGCAGATGGAAGGCAGAGAGATCTTGACAAACCAGAGGGCTGGGCAATCACCAACTGTATGAAGTTCAACAAGGGCCAGTGTCAGATTCTGCACCTGGGATGGGACAACTCTGGATGAACAGACAGACTGGGGAATTACATGATGGAGAGCAGTGCTGCAGAAAGGGACCTGGGAGTCCTTTTCTAGGGCAAGTTGAACATGATTCAGCAGTGCCCTGGCAGCCAGAAGGGCCAGCTGTTGTGGCGGGTACCAGGCACAGCATCACCAGCCAGGCAAGGGAGGGGCTTGTCCCATTCTGCTCTGCACTGCACTGGGGCAGCCTCACCTCGAGTGTGGGGGGCAGTTTTGGGTGCCACAATATAAAAAAAAATACTAAGTTATTAGGGGCAAAGGAGGGCTACAAGTATGACAAAGGGCCTCAAGGGGAAGCCGTATGAGGAGCAGCTGAGGTCACTTGGTCCGTTCAATTTGCAGAAGAGGAGACTGAGGGGAAAACCTCATTGTGGTCTTCTCCATTCTCATGGGGGTAGGTGGACGGGCAGGCACTGATCTCTTCTCTATGGTGAACAGTGTCAGGGTTTGAGGAAATGGCATAAAGCTGTGCCAGGGGAGGTTTAGGCTGGATATCAGGGAAAGGTTCTTCACCTAGAAACAGGCTGCCCAAGGAAGTGCTCACAGCATCAAGCCTGACAGAGTTCAGGAAACATTTGGGCAATGCTCTCAGGCACATGGTGTGACTCTTGGGGTGTTCTGTACAGGTCCAGGAGTTGGACTTGTGAGTCGCTTCCAGCTCAGAATATTCTTTGATTCTATATATTTTGACTGAGTCCTTTATTGCCTCCTTCACTTTTCATTTACAGGACATTAAGCTCTGAAAACTGGCATTGCCCAGTTTGAAAACCATTCTAATACTTGGATTCTTTAGTGGTTTCATGGACACACAGAAGGAAGCTTAAGAAATAGAAAATGGAAAGAGTAAATAGGAAGCCCTTGAACTAAAATTACTTTAAAGTAACTAAATAGTGAAACTAGTAGGTAAGAAATGCCTTTTTCCTGAATCTTTTTCCTGAATTCTTTGTAGCAAGAAAATCTCTATCTGAAATGGTGGTCTCCTCTGCCTGTGCCCCATGCCATTCCCATTGCTGCTCAGATAACAGCTTTGTTGATCTTAAGAAGTATCAATCCAAAAGCTTCAAAGAGTGCTTGTGCAGCACTGCTGATTTTCTACGTGCTGCTGCATATGACGTGGAGTGCCAGCCTTATGCTGAACCTGATGCATGCCTTACAGGCAGGAAAAATTGTATATTTCAGATGCATTTGCAAAAAAACCCCCAGAAAGCAGAAAACTAACTTTCCATCAAATACCAGGCAACCCAGGTGTGCAGGCATCTGTGTGAAGCACTGGAGATTTGATGTGTTGTAACTTTTTAATTAATGTAATAAACTTCCTTTCTGATGCCAGTGAATTAGACTGCCATCTGGGATTTTTTCAGATAATGAATCAGAAAAAGAAAATATTACAACACAATGCGAATGTTTATAGCCCTGGCCAAATGGTTTATCTTTAGATACAGTTCTCAGGATCACACATGGAGATGTTGTGTTACAGGAGAAAATCTCTTAGTATTGTATGGGAAAATATAGCTCTTTGCCTCTTCCTCAGTGTGATCAGGAGAAAAAGGTTTCTTTACAAAGAGTGATTTGTTACTACAAGTTCTCATAACCCATAGTTTTGAAATTAGGCAGTCTCACATGAATGATGAAAGAGTAGAGGTAGTTGTTTTTACATACATTTTGAATGGGGAAAAAAAGGTTTTGTCTACATAAAAATCCCGTGTACCTTAGACCTGTAATGACATTTAAGCAACATAGGTGGGAATCAGACCAGGGATTTTGTTTCTCACACTTTATATGACATACAATATATATATAAAAATGTGGAACATTTCCATTCTTGGCAAAGCACATCCACTTAGTGTGATGGAGCACAGAGCTTTGGACTCTCTTGAATGAGTTTAGGCCTTACAACCAGAAATAAATTGCCTACTGCAGTGGTATGGATGCTTTTCAATAAACACTTCAACACAACTTGAAAGAAATTCTGTTGAACTGTAGTGAGCCTTTGTCTGTAGAGAATGAGTTTTTAGGAAACAGGGAATATATTTTTCTGTCTGTCTCAGCACAGAATTGTGAATCAGCGTAAAATGACAAGGTTATATCCAGAGCAGACTATGTAGTGCCAGTTCTGAGGATTTTGTGGGTGTGTCTGTCTCCTTTATCTGAGATTACTATGAATTTATGGCTGGGAGGTGTTGATGTTGTGTAACCAGTGATACTGCGTAACCCTGTAACCAGTGCGAATTGAACAGGTTGAGCAAACTCAGTTCCCCTGAGCAAGATGCCTGAGCTGTAAAACCTCCTGAATGGAGAAGAATGATGAAAGAGTGAGTAAGTCAGGAAAGTTAATGTAACACTTGTAATAAATTTCCTTTGGACCAGCTGAGGTGGGTTGACCTTGGCTGGATGTTAGGTACCCAGGAAGCTGCTCTGTCACTCCCCCTCCTCAGCAGGATAGTAAGGCGGAAAATCAGATGGAAAAAGCCTTGTGGATCAAGATAAAGGTAGTTTAATATAAAGACAGAGCAAAGGCCATGCATGGAAGCAAAGGAGAACAAAATATTTATTCTCTCCATCTCATCAGCTGTCTATGTCCAGTCAAGTAGGGCCTCAAAACACATAGCAGTTGGTCCAGAAGACAAACACCTTAAGAATTAATGCTTCCCACCTCTTCCTCGTATCTTTTATTGCTGAACAGATGTCATAGTTTATGGATTATTCCTGGGTCAGTTTGTCTCAGCTGTCCTTGTTGAAGGACATCTTTGAGTGAAGGGCAACCTTGATGCTGTGGGAACCCTGCAGCCAAGACCCTGGTACGTCATCAATGCCTTTCTAGCTCCAAATATCAAGAACAGCATTATCAGGACTGCTATACAGGAAATGAAGTCCACCCCGCTACAGACCCAATACACCAGCTGGGCAGGATACCACAGTGAGTCAGTGCTGGAAGTTTTGTTTGAACTAGTTTTGGTTTAGTTTTCTCCCTCCTAGTCTTGTGAAAGATGAAATCTTCCTGGCAATTCAGACCAATTAGATTCCTACAAAATCCCAAAATTAATCTAAGCCTATATAATTCATACACTCTTAAAGAAGGGCAGGAAGAGGTAGTATGGAGACTGCAGAAATGGCTAGCTGTAAATAATGTTTCCTACATACACTATTTGGAGTAGCATAGCTCTGCAACAGGCTGTAGTGTAAGGAAGAATGAGTAGATCCATATGCCAGAGTCAAAAATACCATACTGTAACCAAGTGAGCTCTGTTATTTGCCTGAGACTAACTGCAAGAACATAAGAAAATTATTGTGGTAAGTAACTAAAGAAATATTATGTAATGTGGTGATATCTGAACCAAATTGCTATCTAGCTGTACAAACTTAATACTGTCCATATGCATGAACACTGAAATAGTCTCCAAGCGATGCAAATGCAGTCTGCATTCAGCAGGGCAGGACCACAGTGTGCAGTGGGGACCCAGAGCTGTAGAGGAACCTTCTAGCTGGTGCATGTGTGAGGTCAAGCCAAAAATGCTGGTCTCTTTGGAGTTAGAATATTATCAGTGATCTGCATGTTCTTCTGTAGAAAATGCTGGAGTAGAGGTAAAAAAAAATTATCTGAAATAGACTGTAAATTACAGTTAAGCAAAATATTATGTAACCTGAAAAATACATGTAGAGGTCCCAATTTAATATTTCACATAGCAGCTTCTCAACTTGTGTATAAAACATAGCTATTTTGATCTCTCATGACAGCACAAAGCATTTTTGCAGTTTTTTTTCCCTGGGAGATGTCAAACTAGCCTTAATAATCTCTGTTAGCTGTCTCCCACACAGTTATATTCTCAAACATGAGACCTTCTACAATCATGCTGAGCCAAAAAAGTTTGGAAGTCTCACTGGTCTGAAATCACCAACTACCCTGTGTGCCAACACAGCAAACAAATGCATATTTCGAAGATGTACACCATGCCTTTTTACCCTACTCTCTTTAAACCCAGTGAGCAGAACAGGACCTAGCCTGTTAAGTTTTTTTCAGATCAATCAGTCTTTTGATGCATAATGTTACCTTCTTGTACCAGGAGTGAATTGCTTTAATGGGAATGAAAGCCAGAGCTGCTGATGCCAGTTCTGCTGGCATGAATATGAATAAGGGGCCTTCAGAGAAAATGTTTACCCATGAGAGGTCAGGAAATAGGGAAGACTGCATGCTAAGGTCATGACAGCAAGGATTTAATGTTTTACTGGGCAGCCGCCAATGCTACACCTGCATGAAAACATAAAGCTAAAATTCTTGAAGAAGTAGCAGCATTGAGATGTCTCAGCACCTCATCTGTTACATCTGCCCTCAATTCCTAAACAGCCAGGTACATCCAGGAAGACTAAAGTGACTGATGCCATCCAAGCTGTTAGTACAAACAGGACTATAATACCTGATCAGTCTGATTATTTGCAGTTCTCTGCACATGCGTAAGGAAAGCTCTACTGTCTTCCTACATTTATAAGCTTTCTGAGAGTGTTCCCTACAGAAGTGTCGCAAACAGATTGCAGTGGTTTATTTCTGGTGAGCAATGATCCCATTATCCCAGCAGAGGGAAATCTGGAGACATTGTCAAAGCAGATTGAGTTTTACAGAAGTAAAACCAGCTTGATATAATAACTATATCAGAATTAGCTAGTGAAGGCCTTTCTTTTTGATTATATGACTGCAGAAAATGATTAGCTGATTTTATTGCTTAGTATGCATAAGGAAATGTTTGTTTTTAAGCTGCACTACCGAGAGTATTATCTGGAGCCTTAAATACATTAGTGGTGTCACCTGGCTTTCTATAAAAATTACATCTGTTTTTGTAAGTTATTCAAACTTCTAAGTTCTTGATAGAAGTGTGATATAGTATTTGAGATTTTTTTTCCCTCTTCTTTATGTATTTTATGTGCGCCAAAAGTAGTTAACAGATCTTCACAAAAAATAAAGAAGGTATGCTTTAATATATTAAAAGCATCAAGTTTTATAGAAAGGGATACATATTACTTAATGGAAACCTTTCTGGTGCTTAAAAGAAAGTTATGTTGCAATAAGTGGGGGGAAAAAAGGTGGTTGTTTCTTTCTTCTTTTTTTCTCTCTCTCAAGTGTTCATCTGCTGCAGAAACAAGAGACAATGTAATGGTATCTCCAAAAGGGAATTCTGCTGACCTACCTGTGGTGGCTGGTAACAGGAACTTCAGATGCTTGAGAAATATATACGTGACTGAAGTCTGTAATGTAAAGCTAATCATGAGAAAAAAAGATTCCTGATTAGTCATGAGAGTGAGGAAGAATAATTACTTGATTATTATTGAATGTATTGAAATTGGAACAGAAATCATGACACCGAGTGGCTTAGGATAAATTTGATCTCATGTTCTAAAGGGATGGAAAAGTCTGGCAAAAGCTACCCAGTGCCAAGATGGAATTATTCTGAAGTGACAGGAAATAAAATATTTGCAGAAACAACCAACCACAGACTCCTAGTCAATTTACTGAGCAAGTCTCCTTGGCCTTCCACAAAAGTCCTTGCCACAAAACTGCACTCCAGGATTTGAAATTTCATTTTAATACTACTGTTTCTGAAAAGGAAAAATAAACATGTAAGAAATTCAACCAGATGCACACTGCTACTTGAAGCTCAAGAGTGCTGACTCACCATCACAAGGAGCTTCAATTCCATGATTTCTCTTCCTCCCTCAAGCCTTCCCCAGGGACTGTTGACCCCAGCACTGCAGGAGCACGCAGTGCAAACATATATATCTGCTCCCTATTCTCCTCAGTTCATAATATAAGCTAAGGTCATCAGCAGTTTATACATGTCAGGCTGGAAGCAGTGGTAGGACTGTAAAGAGTACACCATCCTCAGTGTAGAAGTGATGGGTCCATGGATCCCTGACCCCAGAGCAAAGCTACTGTTTTTTACTCACTAATTTAAGAGTTATTTTTAACCTTAGTCACTTCCTTGTTTTGTCAATTGTGGCTTTAGAAACAGTCTCACAAACTTCCAAAGTCTCACAACCACCAAAACTGGGGGAGAGCACGACGGGGGGAAGAGGCCAGGGGACAAGGAGGCAGGAATTGCTGGCTTTGGTTTTGCCAGGAAGTGTCTCTATCACCATAGCCAGCATCAGGGCAGGGGACAGTGTTGACTGTGGGGGACGGGAGGTGCTTCTGTGCCTGCAGCTGAACCTACTGCAAATACAGTTTAATAATGTCTGTCTAGACAGCATGCGAACTCCACAATTTGTCTCAAGGATAAACTGTCCCAGCAGTCTATAGCAATTTGTGTCACTGGTCAGCTGTTCTGCAGAATACCTTGGTAATCTTCCTAGACCCATTCACAAGTGCCTTCTAGGTGTTAAACTGCTTCCATTTATATTGAACTCAGAAACTGTGATTTTGAGAACCATCTTTAGCATTTTGGTGGTGAACTCCTCATCATCAGTATGTAAATCCTCACTGACCTAAAGATATAGATGAAGAAAACCCAAAGCACACTGAGAAAATCAAATCACTGTATGCTAATTTAGAAAAAAAAAAAAAGGAAATAAAAAAGAAAAAAAAAAGCAACTTGATTTTTAGAAGTGTCTGTAGTTCCACCCTGTAATGGTGGAATGACTTGTAATTTTCTTAAGCAAGTTTACTTTACTCCTGAAACCTTGAGCCCTGGTCAATACAGAAAAACTTTGTTACAGAGTCGTCTGCCAGATTTCTATAACCTGTGTATCTGGGAAGTTTGTCTGTCGTGTCAAAGCTGAGGTGCTTTTGCACAGAGATGCCCCTTTTCCTGGGACTTGTTATCTGGCCCGCATAGCAAGGCATACTACATTGTGCTTATATATAATTGAGGATAAACACAAGCAGCTCCTGATTTTGCATATATATGTCAAGGAGACACATTGCCCTTTTTAACTGCTGCTTCACACTGCATAGGTGATGAAGGTGCCACGTTCTATGCACATACTCATGAGAAAACATCCCATTTCTGCATCACCCGCAAACAGCTAACCATCAAATTATCAAAAAATGGGTTACAGGTTAGTCAGGGGAATAGGAGGATTTTATACCTGCTGAGCAAACCATTGCCAGGCTAAGTGAGTATATCATCAATTTCTTTTGTTGGTGGCTAAATATTTAGGATAGAATAGTGCTTACTCCACATTTGTTGGCCGGAAACAATCTTGCCGTGTGGCAGTACCACAAAAATTAACCAGGATGTGCAGTTCAAGATACAATAGCTAGATAAGAGGCCTTCCTAACTCACAGTGCTGCTCAGAGCTTTGATCTTTCTCTACAAGGAATGAGCGCAGTGTTAGCACTAACACTGTATGTGGTCCCACAAGGTAAGTCTTGGCTGTCTTGGACAAAGCCTCTATTTGATCATCAATCCAAACCTATCTGCCAGTGCTAGGTCAGCAGGTTAACTGGAAATTTGTGATTGGTTTGACGATCCAGGAAAACTAGAGTAATGTCTCAGAGGTTTGTATTTGTAAGACACAAGTATGTTGAGGTCAGTAAGTCAAAAGCCTTAGAGAAGCATCCCCAAATTTTTTCAATTCCTGTGTCAGCAGAGCACTCTTACTATTTAGTATTTTGAGATTTACTGCCAACAGGAAACCTCTAAAGCAAAAACCCCCGGGGCTTGTGATTGTATAATTCTAAACAGCATAACAATACATTTTGTAGCTTTTATCGCTCTGGTGCCTGAGGCCGACAAACTGCAGTTCTGTGAGGTTTACTTCCTCAGAATGATTTAGGACAGGGTACTTGAGTAGCAGAGATGTTCAAAAGCCACAAAGACAGTGATGTGTATCAAAAAAGAGAACTGAAAGTAAAGGGGTTTGCTTGGGCAGACGTGTCATTCTGTTGCTTTCTTCCTGCTGCTGCTACTGTTTTCCCATGCAAACCAACAGGCTCCTTCTGCACAGTGATTTTCTGCTCCTGTAGCTCTCCCAGCATGTTATTCATTGTTTCTGGCATATCTTCTCCAGCTGTTGCTTGGCAAGAGCCTTCCTGTGGCCCTGCTGGTGTCTCAGTCTCCAGTGGAATGTTTGAAATGTGTATGCTTTTGGAAAGGCGTATATAACGATGGTCCCAGCAGCCCCCTGTGGTAGCTTCAGGCAAAAAAAGAACAGTGTGACTAATACCCAGTCCACACTTCGTGCTTTTACTGTACACCACAGAACACAGTAATGCTTTCAAATTTTCTTTTCTCTTTCATTAAAGAATTATATTTTAATTTCTTTTACAAGCTTCTAGGATGCTCTTTTTCAAAACTGCAAAATATAGTTTAAGCCTTTTTCTTTAACTATATCTTCCTTATTCTGTATGGGTTATTAACTTTGGTTGTCTTTAACACCATGAGGCAGAAACTGTAAATTGTTAGGGGACTAAATATACTCATGTTGAGATGCAAAGTTCCCCTCTTTGTTTCCAAGCTTCCGGCCTCACGCTAGGCCAGATTCTTTAATCAAGAAGTGCAAAGGAGGAAAAAGCCCTATGGTCCATCCAAAGACAAACTGCTGCTTTAAGTCAGATGCTTTTTAAATCTGCATTTACACTTCCTTTAAGCCTTACGCAATTTTCTGTGTGTAGAATTTCTCTGCTTAGGAGCAATAGCCACATGGGAAAATGATTCCAGTGCATGTTCCATGCTGTGACATCCCTTATTTTTCAATAACGTTACATAGAAGGAGAGGTAATTCCTGCTACCTGCTGAGCTTGCTCTGTAGCTTTGGGCTGTTTGAGTAAACCTGTTTCCCGTCCCCTCCTTAATAATTTCCTAAATCATCAGTTTCTGCTAGTTCTTAGATGTGTCATATTTGGTTAGCAAAAGGGAAAACAGATTTAATTCTGTTGTATAAGATTTCCTTGGATCTGTTCTGTGTATGGAGAAAAAAAGGATCTGCTGCCTTCACTATCAGAAACCTCTGTTCAGGGCAACTAAAACAATTTATTGCCAAAAATCATATGTCATTTCATGGAAGACAATAGATGTGGGGTAACGAGAGTGAACGGCTGTTGGGTGGAACATATTTAATTTCCCCATTTTAATCTTCCATGCTAAAACTGAGTCTCAATTTTTAACAGTTCTGCCGAGAATTCACAGCAAGAAAGGACATTTTGGTGAGACAATCTCATTGTTCCATCACTGGTGTGCATGATCTTAGCCCAGAATATAGATATCTTTGTCCATCAAGATAAATAACTCCATTTTTTCTTGGGTTCTCTAAAACATATCCTTTTTAATGTTTTACTGCAACATAGGAACCAGACACCCAGAGAGCTGATTCCTCGTGTTTTCTTTCTTCATCAAATGTGACGGGGACAATTCCTGCTAATAACGCAATAAATCCAGTATTTTAATATATCTCCAGATTTATAACAGTTTTCTTCATGTTGGTAAAAAAAAATTTTCAATAGTTTCTGAATTTTGTCTAATAAAATTAAAGAACAAGTTGGTAGGTTTGGGGGATTTTGGTTTTTTTGGTTTAGGGTCTTTTGTTTGTTCATTTTTTCCTTTCTTTCTAATCTTACAGATTTGAAAGAAAACTGCTATATTAAATATGCAACACTTGTGAATTACCTAATATACTGATTTGGAACAAATTACGACGACATTCGTGACCTCTTCTCCCTTGCTAAGTTGCTAAAAATTTTCCTGACAAATCTGAAATGAGTACTTCTCTGCATGCATTTGTGTATTGTCAGACACATATTTGAAAATATGGAGAAGCTTGTGTTTCAGCAACCTACTCTGTGTGCTTTCATCTAGCATTTTTTATACGCATGGAAACTATCTCTTGCATACATGGGAGTAATTAAATCTCTTGTTTGCAGTAGCATTTTTTTGCTGACTGAGAGGTTCAGCATTAGGCAGGCTTGCTCCAGCCCGTGAAAAACTTGCCAGTCAACAGAACAGCTGACTTAAGGTACTAAACAAATAAAACTTTTACTAAGTAGATGTTTTTCTGCCTTTCTGTACATATACTCCATTATTTGAGTAAAAGCAACATATGACTGTTTGTTGAACCTTTCTTCAGCCTCAGGGCTTGGCTCATGAAATGTCAGAATTTCCCCCCTTTAGTCTCCTTCCAGAAGAAAAGTCTTACTGATACCATTTCTGCACGGATGGCTCTACCTCAGCTAGGCAAAAATCACTTTTTTCTTTAGCAAAGGGATTTGGAAGGGCAGAAATGTTTTGGTGCCTCTGACCAAGAGAAACGTGACACACTGGATCTCTTGAGGTAGTAAGGGGACAGGGAAGAAAAGAATAAAAAGTAGATTTGGTTTGTTTGCTATGAGGTTATGCTAACACCATTGTGTAGTAAAATAAGGAAATACATCATAAGGAAATTATGAGTGGAATGATGCACTTTTGTACATCAGGTCCACCAGATATGAGCAGATCACACACTGTTGAAGAAGGCAGGCTATTTTCAGACAAGAAAGCACATTGGAATGGATATTCCTTCATCTAACTCCTACTTTTTTAGTAGCTTTCTTCCAAGGAATATTTTTTCATTGGGAAGGGTTCCCAGGAGCTATTTCTAGGAGGAATGACAGAGAAACCATTGTGGTTTTCCTTTAAACTAGTGTTTAATTACATCAGATGCCACCTACAGTGTACTAAGCCCTCTGGCTTGTATCCGTTTCATTACTGTAAGTAATGGCTTATGGAAAAAAAGCAAACTAGATTAGTGCCAGTTCAAAGCTTGGACTGGCACACCTATCACCTAGAGAAAAAACTATGGTGATGTTAAAGTTATTCATCCAGCAATTATTGTCCAGTGTGGGCATTGTTTGTATTCTGTAATAGAATGGAAAGGGAGGACAAAGCCTTTATATTTGACATGTTTTTAGGACTGGTGAAAGAAAATCACAAACTATTTCTGCAGAAATGCTTCCCAGTTTGGCCTGTTACCTCCTTCACAGGAAATTATGCCTCAACCTGAAGGCATTAAATTTTTTGGAGGTGAAAAAGGGAGATTCTTTGTGTTTTTGGTCTGACTCCCAAAAATGATGTTTTATCTCTTGTTTTGTTGGTCCAGAGTTCCCTGGAGAGCTTACAGTGTCTATTCTGACTATTCAGAGCCTATTGAAAATGGGGTTCTCAGACAGAGCTAGAGCCTCTAGGCATAATTCTAGTACAAAAAAATAGTCCAGGGTACTACATGAATGAATTTGTAGGTATCCTAAGGCCTTTTCTCTCCCTTGAGAGTAATTTTAAGTGTATTAATTATTTAACAAGCATGACATTGCAGATGTAGTCTGAAGATTGCTGCTAATACACTTCTCTCTCCCATACGTCACCGTCTGTCCTTGAGGGAATGGCTGCACTCTTCATGCTTGTAAGCCAGGACTGCAGCCTACTCTTCTGAAATTGTTTGAAAGTTTAGTTGGCTTGAGCAGCTAAGAAAGATTTATACTTCAGCAGAGACTTCAGAAATGTACCAACCCCAATATTAGCTAGGGACACTATGCTCTCGTGTTTTGGGTTTGCTTCTAAGTGGAAAGGAAGAGTGGAAAAACACAGAAAAGGTCAGAATGACCTGACCTGACTGTGTTCCTCTCAGTCTTTGTCCTTCACTTCTTCCTCCACAGTCCCCAAAAATGTCAACAAGAACAGGCTCCAAGTTTCACTTCAAAATAACTGTCCCTACTCAATCTGCTCTCAGTTTAAAGCCAAAGTTAGTCTTCATGCTTGCACGTGGCAGTGATTTACTTAATTTGGCAAGATTGATAACTATCTTTATAGATATTTGTTAAACACGGATATGTAGTCTGTGTATTGAAAATGTAAAAAAATCCAACAGCAACTAAGGAAAGGAGAAAGCAAAGCAAACGAAAACTACACTTTTCACATTCTTGGGAGGCACTTATTTTTCTGACCCTCTGGCTCCTCTTTTGACATTATTAAAGACTTTTCTGTCAGCATATTCTTGCAAAAACATCACAAAAGGTGTGCAGCACCTTCAGAAGTGTCTGTAATTAGGATTCACTGGTTTATGGGAGCACTGACAGCTCAGAGGGTATGTGGATCACATGCATTTCTTTCTCACTGCATTTACTGCTATGAGTCATGGAAAAGAAATGAATGGGTGCTCCAGCATGTTTTCCAAAACTGCAGCAGCCAAGTTCCTTTTGGTAGTAATTGCTTGCTTATATATGCATATTGTACATAGACAGATTCATTTTGATCTACACCTTACATACAGAGGGTGAAAATCTTGTCAAAGACAGAGAGCCCAAATGGAGGAATACCAAATATAGGCACGTGGTACCTCATATTTCTCATCGGCTACTGGCCAGTGAGGGTGTACTTTTCACCAAACTGTTCAATCCTGGCTCATAATGTCAAAACTATTTTTAAACAGTTCACCCATATATGAATGACAGAAAAGAAATTAGGGAAGCCTGACTATCCCTGATGGCATTTGCCCGTTGTTACTGCCTTTTGTTTGAGTCCACATATGTATGCTCATATCGTGAAGGTTGGAAATTGTTGTTAGTAGCTGCAGGCTGCATTCAGTCCCTGTTTTCTCTTAGTTGTCATCAGGCTCCCAACAACCCTCAGCCTCACAGCTGAGATCACAGCTGTCCTGTGATCTTGTTACATTGTGCCTCATTTATTTGTTCTTATGAGACATACTGCTGGAGTGCTGTTTCCTCATCCCCAGTAAAACTCTTACCTAAAGAATCAAAACCACGAAAAGAAAATACAGAAAAGGAATTGACTGTATACTTAGGAGGTTGTTTTGTAACAGGCACATTCCCATCACTACTGCCTGCACAAGAGGTCAGCAGGGGTTGAGGAAATCAGCATATTCTGCATAACATGCTTGAAGTTCAAGTGCAAAAGCACTATCTACAGTGCTATTGCTTTGCCAGTCTCTGTGCTCTGTCATGGACTTGGGAACTCTTAACATTAAAACTTCCTTGCGTCTTTCCTCAAGTGTATTACTTATTTCTTAAGCACTCAAGAAAAGCTCATAGATTGGGTATGGATAATCAAGGCACCCTTAAATGTCAACCCCAATATCCACCACTTCCTGAGACCTGCCAGCCTGAGGAAGCTCCCTTGCAGTAGATGGGACCCAAGAGAAGTTTACTCAAAGGAGATAATGATCTGTGGAAATAACTCTAGCATCAGAGGTCCGGAGATGTTTCACCAGAGATCGAAGTGTTCTAGTAGCTGAAATATTTTTCTTCCATATTTCTGCGGAGCAGATTTTGCCAAATGCTTCATTGCTATAATGAAAAACCTTCATTACATGAGCAAGAGTCATGGGATATCTCTTCTAGAGAATCTAATCATCAAAACCTATACTACATAGTTGCTAGTATCTTATCACACTTATGGGACAGTGTACCTATTATTGTAGTTCCAGATGTGTTGTTCATATGGTCATCCACTATTCTTCCCCCTCTCTCCCCTGCTTTTTTTTTATTTTTCTCTTTTCTTCTATGTCAGAGGTTGAGAAAATAGAGTTGAGCTTTGCACTGTCCTTTTGTGGTCATGCACAGAGGAACTGGAAAAAGCGACACACACCACAAGGTTCTGCAACAACACAAGACTAAAATAGGGTCAAAGAACAAACAGAAAATCATCATGAACAGCACATGGAGGAAGAAAGTAAGGGAACTATCAGAGCATGGAGACAAGGCATAAAGAGCATAAGATGACAGCGGTAGCAGACTAGCCAGAGCTTTTGCCACAGGGTCAGATGTGTGAGGAGAGGAGTCTTGAGAAAGTGGCTCCTTCTGATGCTGCTGACCCAAGCTCAGCTCCCATTCAGACTACAGCAGAGCTTTAAAAACACTCCTGTTCTGGTGCTTTTGTTCAAACCTCTTCAGTCACATTTTGTTCAGTGCAGCTTGAGGGGAAGATTGAACTTGTTTTATCAGTGTATGAGGAGTGTGGGAACAAGAAGGAGGTTGGGGGAGAAACCAGTAGCTGCACAGATATCTTGAATATTTTCATGCTACAGAGTGGCACAAGAAAATGGGTTTTATAGATAAATGCACATATGATAATTTTCATGCCCTATATTTGCAGTGTACTTTGCTCTGGTTATTATTTTACAGAGTGCTAACCTTATTTTATTTTTTTTAACTTCAGGGAGCAGAGGCCTTATCTGTGCAATAAATGTACCTGACACCTTCTAACAGTCCAAGGTGTGCAGACACATGGAGGGAAGGGAGGGGAAAACCCAACAGTCACACTGCCACCATTTTCACTGTGCAGGGAACAGACAAGACAGCAGAGCTGTGCAAAGCACAGAGCAGCTATTCCCTTTGTATGCTGAGCAGCATATCCTCAATGTAAATGGCTTCATCAAGAATTGCAACAATGCCCTGTAGATTGCCTAGGCAGCTTTCACATCTGCTCTCAAAATACTTCATGTGTCTGCAGAACTGATTTCTTATCCTAAGTGACAAATTGGAGAACCATGTGTATGAGCTTTGCTGTTGCAGAAAGTGTGTATTCCCAGGATGGGGAACTTTCTTTTCCTGGTGTTGGTAGGGAACTTCTACACATGGTGCTAGAAACCAGGTTGTCCTCATGGAGCAGCATTTCAAGGCGAAGCAAATGCAGGGGCCTAGTGGGAAACACTCATTCGCTCTGCCACTCCCAAGTGGAGAGAGACTGGAACCTTCCCAAGGGGAATGGCAGTATCAGAGCAGCACGAGGCCCTTGGGATTACTGTGGATATGATGCCCTCTGTGGTGCTCACTCCTTACACTTTGAGCCATTCATGCACCTTGGTCCTGCATATCCTACACTGCTAGGATCTGCTTTGGGACAGGAAAGATGGAGTGGGATGTGAGAACAAAGCACTGCAGGAAGACCTGAGATAAGGCTGGAAGTCTAGTTGTGCTCTCTTACTACTTAATAACATCTCATCTAGTTTTTCTCACAAGCATCTTAGAGCCAATGAAGCTTTGAAAACCAATACCAGGCTGTAGCATGACCTGACAACCAGGCATGCTTATGCATGTACTGTTTTGTCCTGTGTACACTCTTCTTGTACAGTGTGTTTCAAAACCAGTATATTTCCTATCTAGTTCAGAATTGCCTTTATTCCACCTAGACAGAAAAAAGGTGGTTACACACTAGAGTTCTTTGAATTTATCTATAGGGAAGTAATAGAGATGAAAGATGTCAAAAACCAACAATGGCTTCAATACTGCTTGCCAGATCAGCTGCTTGCCAGGTCTAAGAGGAGACAAGAGATCAAGAATTCAGCCAGACTTGTTGGAAAATGATATTATCATAGTCTGAATAATGCATTTTCTTCTGCCTCATCCATATTTTTGTGCTAACCAGGGCATATTTCTGAGAGCCAAATGCAGCAGAAGATGTGTAACTTTTTTCTTGATCGTGCACATATTTATTAGAACTTGCTAGTCTCATGCTGTGGGGGAGGGAGGAAAAAGCAGTCTCTAGATACTTCTTTGGTTTGATCCTCAGAGATATGGGACAGTCTCAAAAGACATGCAGGGAAACTTTTGTGTTTCTGAGGTGGCAAATATCTTAGGGCAGTAAAATGTCTGGTGGGAAATGGGTAGGTCTCTGGGTGAAACTGGTGCTAAAATGCCCGGGAGCAAGGCTCACAGCTAGAAGTGAGGAGACAGAGTGCAACAGGAGGCAGGGCTGCCAGCAGACAGCCATTGGCACTGCCAGTTAGGATTTTCAGTTTTAGCTGAAGCAAAAGATTAGAGCAGACAGTAATATGGAACATATGGCACTGTGTCAAACAAGTAACTCTGTTTTACCCTTTAGAAGGGAACTTGGGTTTTGCTGCCTTTTTTGCTTCTCCTTTGAGCTGAGGGCTCCATGAGCGGAAGAGGGGCTCAAAATGCAGATGGGTGCAGGGCAGGAATTCTGGCCTCGCTCAGCTCCACCGAACCACCCACTGTAAGCTGATTTGTAGCAAAAGTTTATCAAGTGCTTGGTATCTAGTGGGTAAGCAATGTTATACTGGTGTTTTTCTTAATTTACATGATGTTTCAGGACTTCAGATTCTTGTAAGACAGACAGCCAAATGCTCAATGATAAATGGGGTTCCCTTGCGTGAGACAAGTCTCCCTGAAGCTGCAGAGTGTTCTGCAATGGCAAGAAAGCAAAGTCAAGGGGGATGAAAAAGCATACAGGGTTTTATTATTTTTGTCTTGATTCATGTGTTTCTATTATTATCTTGGAATGAGAAACCTATATACCAACCACATCAGTGTGTTTCTCACTTGTTTGTGCTGCCTTCACCCAGAGACACATGTAGAGGACCAAGGGCAGCAGCACACCACAGAGACTTATATGGTCCCACCACCACTTGCAGAACGCCAGAGGACCTCTGAACCCTTGAGGTTTGCCACCAGTTAAAATCACTATTATACTCTCCCAGGTAGGCCAGCTGTTAATATGCATGTTGGTAGAAGACATCTTACACTAGCTGTTCTGTGCAGTGTTTTGTAGAAAATGAAGCTTAGCACTCACCAGTTCACCTTGTCCAAAAGAGGATAATGTCTGTCCACCACATTTTTCAGATAAGCTCTCAGGTATAAAGGCGAGCTAATCACCAGGAGTGTACTGCTCTGTTTTGTTGGGTTTATGCAGAAAGGTTTTGATAGCAGGGAGAACTGCAGGGATGGCCTCTGTGAGGTGATGCCAGAAGCTGCTCCCAACAGACAGTGCCAGTTCCAGCTGGCTCTCAGATGTACCTGCTGCTGGCCAAAGCTGAGTCCATCAGGAACGGTGGTAGCACCTCTCTGATGGCATAATCAAGAAAGAGTAAAAAATCCCACTGCGCAACAGCAGCTAGGAGAGAGGAGTGAAAATACGTGAGTGAAAGAACTGTGCAGACAGCAAGGGCCGTGAAGAAGGAGAGGAATGAGGTGCTGCAGGCACCAGAGCAGAGATTCTGCTGCCCCTGCTGCCCCTGGTGAAGACTATGATGAGGCAGGCTGTCGCCCTGCAGGCTGTCCCCTCGAGGAGTTCCACAGTGGAGCAGGTGTCCACCTGCAGCTTGCGGAAGACGCCATGCCAGAGCAGGTGGATTGGCCAGAAGGATATTGTAACCCTCTGAAAAGCCCATGCAGAAGCAGGGTCTTTTCAGGACCTGTGGCCCCATGGGGGACCACACTGAAGCAGTCTGCTCCTGAAGGACTGCACCCTCTGGAAGAGATCCAAGCAGGAGCAGTTTGGAAAGAGCTGCAGCTTTGAGAAGGACCCATGTTGTAGAAGTTCATGAAGGACTGTCTCTTGTGGGAGGGACCACACACTGGAGCAGGAGAAGAGTGTGAGAATTCATCTCGCTGAGGAGGAGGGAGCAGCAGAGACATGTGATTAACAAACCCCATTCCCTGTCCCCCTATGCCACTGCAGGGGAGGAGATGGAGAACTTGGGAGTGAACCTAAGCCTGGGAAAAAGACTTAGCTAAATTAAACTGATTTCCACAAATTGAGCCTGTTTTGCCTGTGATGGTAATTGCTGATGGTTCTTCCTTGACCCTGTCTTGATCCGTGAGCTTTTTGTTATCTTTTCTTTGCACTGCCCAGCTGAGGAGGGGAGGGATAGACCAGCTTTAGTGGGCACCTGGTATCTGGCCAGGGTCAAGCACCATAGCTGGCAAACTGACACAAGGGTCAAGAGCAGAGGGAATGGAGCTGGACAATATAACTGTTCTTCAGAGCTATGATTCCTCAGATTGCATGATAAGGCAAGAAAACTTGATGGGGACACCAGAGTTGCAAAAGACTCCTGCAACAGACAAAATATTTCAGCTCATCAGCAGGCATCACTGTGTCATTCACCTTAGTCACCTCTGCATCAAACTCATCACTGCTCCTCCTGAAGGTGGCTGCTGCAGTTCAAGGTCAGTTTCCAGCTTTCTGTGAGATACAAGAAATTCATGTCACTTAGCCTATCATCTTCCTTGAGTCCTGATGCCGACAGTCATGTCATCTGAGACTTTCCACATTGCCATCTGTCAGCCCAGAAGGACAAGGTGTCTGTCCCAAAAGGGTTCCTTTCTTCAGGGACCAGGTCTGGGACCACTCCAAAGACTTTTCCCATTTTCCCCTAGCTAGGCAGTTCTACCTGACCAAAGAAAGTGGAACCTGCAAGTGCAGTAGCTGCTGAATTTTCCTTTTCTCACGCTCAAGAACTGCTGCCAAGGCTGGCTTGTATTTGTCAGCTCTTATTTTGAGACCTGTGCTCAGCCTCAAAGCAGCTGGACAGCCTCACTGTGGGTCTGGCTTTTTAGAGAACTGCTGATTCTGCAGCACACACCTTTTAGTGCACTTTCACCTCCAGGCAGGCTGGGATTTTTCTGTTGCTTCCCATAATACATGAATGCAAACATCAGACTCACTTGCTGTTTGAGGAATCTCAAACAATCAAAATCAATATTGATTTTGCATTTAACCACCGGAGCAAAATGACAAGACCTGAAACATTTAGCTCTGAGGAGGACATGGTGCCATGTTCACAACAGCATTCCTCAATTAATCACTCTGTCTGTAAGGAGAACAGGTGGTATGTTTTTCACACTTCTGTTCTCAGAGATAAGAGCTGAAGATGGTATTACATCAGTGACAATGTTGTGCCATCGGAGCTGACTAAGGGGATGTCTTAGTGTTGTAAACAACTTCTCTGACGATCATATGCAGGCATAGAGTCAGAAATATTTGTCAAAACCATGCAAAGCTGCACAGCCAGAGAGCTCTGCCTCTTGCAAAGAGCTGGTGATACACTGTGACACTGTTTGAGCAAAATGCCAGATGAGCAGCCCTTGTGGACGGAGCTCTCAGTTGCAGCAGTCATAACTGTGACAGCCACCCTTCTGCTCTTCTTCCCCTGTCTCCCTGGAGGTGTTGCTTATAGGAACCAGAGGAAAAAGAATTATCCCATCTATCTGTGTAAGTTCTGAAGACTTACCTCCTGCGTTTTGGTGTTTCTTCCTTTGTGCCAAGATGTTGGTAACAGGACTGTCTCTGCAGAAGCTTGGTGCAGGACAGATATTGTCCCTGTGTTGCAACAACTGAAAAATTGTGAAAAGTTGTATCTGAAGCTGTATTAGAAGCGGAAGTTTCTTTCTCTTTTCACCAGATGACTCTTAAGTGTTCTTACTGACATAAATGAACAAAGTAAAAGTAAGTTGCAGTGACCTCTGGTAAGACAAGTTGTCCTACCCTGGCTTAGTTCCTGTAGTCCTTGTTCAAATAAATCTTCTTATTAAAACAAATGAGGCTTTTTGACAAGAATGCTGTGACCCTTTTTACTTTTCTCAGACTATCTGTTTTTTCTTACATCGTGGTAATTTCTTGAAGCAGCAGAGAACTCTCTTGTTGCCCTGCTGCTTCCGCAGCAGTCTTATCTTTCTGACTACAGAACACAGGCGAGGAACAAGGCAATTAGTTTATGGAAAAATGGCTGATTTTATCTAATTATTAAGAAAAAAAAGAAGAGTTTTTCTTATTCGAAGTGTCTATTATACCATGTGTGCTTGTGCATCTCACTAGGAAGCTCTGAAGTAACCTTTCAATAAGTATCGTTGACTGAAGTGAGGATAAGGCATGGGATGTCAATCATTTGATGCTGTGTTACAAAAGCAAAACGTGGCACTCCTGTTACCCTTTAGAGGGTGTTAACCCCCCAAAAAATTTCAAAACACTGCTGATGCTACAGCTTTAGGAGCATTGTACATGTTTAGGGGCAGTGTTCCTGTTTGCTGTCACGGCGGCAGGCGGATGGTGGGTGCCACAACCTTCCAGAAGTGTCTCCACTATGAAGCCACTCAACAGGGCCAACACACTCACACACACGCGTGCACACCCGATAGCTTAATGAAAGGGCAAACGGCAAAGGGCCAGGAAGGATCTTCACAGATCCACAAGAGTTCCACAAGAGGTGTTTATTCCAGCCACGCCCGTGAAGGGGTCCAGGGACGAAGACCAAGAACATGGGAGGGTCCAAGTTTATATACGGGGTCGGTGGAGGTAGAGAGAGCATCAGGGATCAATGATCTGAGGGCACGGGGGCAGCACACAGGCAGGGCCAGGGTATGGAAACCGACAGGGAAGCACTGAGGGAGCGGCGATGAAGCAAGGGCCAGTGGGGAACAGGGAAGGGAGAACTTTCTAGGGCAGGGACACATGAGGCATAAAGGGGCAGGGAGGCCAACGGGCCAACCGGGGAAGCAGAACTGGGGCACATCAACATAGTGTAACTAAGGGATCCTGGGAGAGGCCTTTTCTGTCTACTTAACCTGGGGGGACCACTTAGGGTCCTTCCCTCCAGGAGACCCTCGTGGTCCCTTGTTCAACAGGCCTACTGGTCTCCACAGTTTGCTATTTCAAGTCTCACTAAAATTCATTAGATCCTGCTGCATATTCCTGATAATCCACTGAGATACGGCTCTGATGCCATTTGTGATGGGAGAATTAAGACATTCCTCAGGTGTGAAACAAGAAACAGCAGTAGCACACAGGATCTTTAGAAATAGTTCTCAGGAGCCCCAAAACCTTAAGTAGTATGCAGTGAAGGGATAAAAGCACAGATGATGTGGTGTACCTGAAATTTGGGCAAAAGGTTGTGCAGAGGAAAAAACAAAGCATTGAAATCCTGAACCACGGAAAAGTATTCTTAGTTCTGTAAAATCCTCTAAACTCTTTGCAGCCCCCTGATTCCGGATCCTCTTGGCCTGGTTAGAAAAGGCCATTCTCATTTGCAGGTTCAGTCATGGTCAGAGGATTGGACTGTACATTTCTCAACTGGGAAATAGTTCAGTGTGCTGTGAAACTGGCTTTACCATGAGACAGTAGGGAATCTGAAGCAATTGCCCATCCACAGAGGCCAGTGCCCACTTTCTAATTACCTTAATATTTATTAGAACTTTTTAAACATATTGTAATGTGAACATCAATATTGCAGATAACGGGGCAGGGCAGGAGAAGCTTATGGACCCTGTGGCATGGTTTGTTGGACAGGACTGTGGAAATTTCTTACTTACAGAGAAGCTTAAATTTAGAAGGCATGTCTGTTTCATGGAGGACTTCTCATCATGGGTGTGGATAGCTTTCCTCAGTGAGGAAGCTATCCAAGTGAGCAGCTGCACATACTTGATCAGAGTTTTCCAAGCCGTGACAGCTCTGATTATTGTATTGATAATAACCAGCTCCAGTTGCCCTTCCATCAGCTGAGTGCGCTGGCATAACCCTGCTGTGGGGGCAGGGAGCAGGAGGACCTGACTTTCTTTACACAGAGCTAACCAAGTGCCCTTTCTCAGAAAATCTGATTTCAAAAGGGTTTTTTCTTAATTTAGTGCAGTACTGTGCACAATTGCACTTGGGAAGACAGCAGTGCTGCCCAGGAATGTGATGCAAATGCCTCACTTGGCGTGGGGAGGGGCTGGGGGAGTCTGGGGCTGCCTCAGCTGCCCCTCGAGCAGGGCAGCTGCTGTGGTGGCACATGCTGGCAGACTCTATGGGCCCACTGAGTGGGGGCGTGGCACTTACGTCAGGCTTTACCTGCTGCAAGCACTGACAAAAATAGCTGCAAGTCCCTCGTGCCAAATGGCTTTGGCACTTCGGCTTGGGATACCATGTCTGTCCTATTGGTGCTGCACTGGCCTTCGCATTGCTGCGGGTGGATGTTTCAACTGCTGCTCCAAAAAGGAGGACTCTCAGACAGCAGCTGTGAAGTGCCTTGTGCTCTCAGAAATTGCTAGGCACTCTTAGAGAAGAAGATCTGTCCTTATAGCACATACATTGGGGACAGTATGGGCCATTGCATCTACATAGGTCAGAAAGTTTAGTTTTGCTCTACGAGACTATGCAAGTGTGTTTTAAGAGGCTGAAAATCCTACTTAAAATTGTTTTAGAAAGCAGTCATCTTCATATAACTTCATGGTTTGAGGTTTTACAAAGCCATGCTTTCACCCACAGTGTTTCCTTCTGTCATGCGTTTCCAGTGCTCTGGTTGTGGTTCAGAGAATGAGCAAGGAAGCTCTTAAAGCAAATCATAGCATGGCAACTTAATTCCCTTCTATGGACTGGGCTGGGTGCATTTTGGCAGTCTCTGAGGAAAACAGCATCTGTGCAGTTGCAGACAGATGTAAGTAATAGAAGTGGGTGGTTCTAGCAAAGAAAACGAAATAGTGGGACTTGGATCTACAGCAGTAAGTCCAAGTATCATCTTGATTTTGTCCAGCTCCAGCAAATGAGTTTGGAAACGGACTTCTGAGTAAGTTTTTAAAGAGATGCGAAGCTGCATGGGCATCCATTCACCATCCTATGTATGTTCACAGTAAGAAAAATAGTTTACATTTAATACAGGCTTTGAAAGAGAGTCTCATTTCCCAGCTCTGTTCACCATGCAGCCCTGTTGCCCTGGGCTGCTCCTATTGCCTGTTATGACAGATCCTGATTATGCCAGCTGGAAACCAAACATCTGTTGCAACTTACAGAAAGAGTAATCATCGTGGAACCGACTACCTAAAACACTGAAAAATGAACAAACCTTGCTGCACTGGGCTCTGGTTTTTGTGACTGTTGCCAATAGCTCCTTCTTGAAAAGAATCCCATGAGGAATACATACAGTGCTTGGTCATCTATCAAAGTTTACCCTTGTCCCCCACTTATTCTTTTTTCTTTTCACTCACCCATCATTTGTATCTGCCCTCCCCACCGTCCTCCATCCCTGCAAACCCAATGCTGCTTACTGAAATGTGACTTTTGATTCCTTATTTCCACCTTTGGAAATGTTTTTCTCCTTTATAAATGTGAAATGAAATGCTGCACAATACCCCCATATCAATGCATTACTCTACTACTTAATGCGTATACCATACATGAGATTATTTTTACTGTTCCAGAGGGTGGAATTCTGACAAGTGGAAAAATAAATCTGTGCAGTGCCAAAACGTCCATTAGCATTAACCACTTGAAAATAGTACTCTTTTCCAATGCGTATGGTTCTTTCAAAGTTTTACTGGTAGTGTAAAGATGATTTCCTAAGGAAAACTGTTTCAGAATAGCCATTTCCCTAGAGCTGCCACATTTCAAGAAAGCTGAGGGCTTCAAAATCAATTTCCAAGTAGTACTCATTTTCCTCCTTGAGGCAATGTTTTAAGAACTGGCCTCGCACAACAGCAGCCAACCTCACACATGGGATGAGGGATCACAGTGAGTGACAGCAGGTGCAAAAGTTAAATCCAGGCTCCTGTGTGGTGCATGAGGGTTCCTCACACCACTGCTCTGTCAACAGGAGTCATTCACCTGGAGGTTCTCACCAGGAAAGACACGTATTTGATAAGT
The DNA here is from genome assembly GCA_013399875.1 of Gymnorhina tibicen. Taxonomy (NCBI): domain Eukaryota; kingdom Metazoa; phylum Chordata; class Aves; order Passeriformes; family Artamidae; genus Gymnorhina; species Gymnorhina tibicen. Next base: position 265,703 of record VXAZ01009469.1, on the reverse strand, counting down.
GTTTATTTTGCCTAGCAGATTATTTCAAATCAGCTGGGACCTACAAAAGCTGACGTAATGGTGAGAGATTTAAAAAATTGAAAGACAACAACCCCTTCCTGGAACTGAAGGCATAGTATGGGTGAAACAAAATATATTCCTGGGAAACAGGGATAGGCCCAGGACTCTGACATGCACAGCAGTGGTAGAAGACGTGCACTCCCGGGATGCTGGCATCTATATATAAAGCTGTCTTACTGCTTAGCACTTTGAGGAAATGTGACACGTATCCATAGCGGGTGTCTGTTTGATGCTGAAACAGCTCCTACCCTCAGTCACTTGCTGGACTAACAAAGCTTGCCATGATCCTTACAAATACCAACACCTTCTTGACCTGTTGGAAAGTAAGAGTAAGCTTATTTCAGTGTTACCGCACCAGATCTCCAGCCCTGCTTTGTGCCTGTCATGGCATACCAGAAGTGTCTTATATAGCAAGCCAAGTACAAAAGTGATGTCCATTTCACTTGAAAGAACTGATAAACCAAACATAACACTCTTACTTCTATTTTCTGCTAATAGGCTCTGTTACTATCTTGTATATAAAACCACATCATCGAATTTCTTGAAAAACACCCCCAACAAACCATAAACTTGTCTACAGACAATGAATGCCGTAAGAAGCTCACACAAATGCTTAAATAGCTACAAATAAATGCACCTTTTGCATGACAACTTAGTTATTCATAAATGGGGTTACACCATTCTGCATCATATTTAAGTAAGCAAGTTTGGTATTCAACAATTTATTGCCAACTCAAGCAGCCCTTTTAGTTTTCCAGACTCAACAGAAAACTTGCTTGAAATCTGAATTTGTAATTTTGCTTGGCTTGTGTGAAGGTAGAAAATTATTTCTTGTGCAGTGCTGATAGATGGAAGTATCACTGAGAGCAGAAATTAATCATACTGCATGAGGATGGCTGACTCTTGGTGACGATGTGGTTGATCTGGCAATGTGTCCAATATACTCTATGCCCCCAAACCAAACAGAATAATCTGCACAAAGCTGGTGAGCACAGTACATGGAAAAAGAGGTCCCAAAATGCAGAATTAGTCTTTCCAGTAGATGTACTCACAGCTGCAAAGGCTGAATGTTCTGTTTTGGGTGGGTTTTCATTTTGGTTTTGTTTGGTTTTTTTGGTTGTGGTTTTGTTTCAGATTTTTTTTTGTTTTTTTTTTTAAAAATTATTTTTTGTTTGTTTTGTTTCTTGTTTGTTTGATGTTGTTTCCTGTGTTTTGGGTGGTTTTGAATTCAGAAAGCTTGATGCTTTTCCATAGCCAGGTTAAGCTCTCAGTGCGCCCCATGACAGATTATCTCCGATCCCATGACACTCACTCCCCAAGCTTACTCTGAATAAGCATTAAGAAACTGATCCAGGTTGGAACTAACCAATTTGGTCATAAACCCCCAACCTTAACTATAGGTCAGTATACAACAGCCAGCTTAGCAGCCAAATCAGTGTCAGTGATCACAGTATGGACTGTAAGGGTAAATAGATGGGACCAGTCCAAATCAGCTTCACTGGTTTTCTTTTGAAGTAATCCTACTAATCACTGGCAGAACCAGCACATATTTTTTATTAAGCTTTAATGTCAGCCATGCACTTACAGTGGAACATCTGGTCTTCAGGGCATACCGTTGTAGACAGCTTTAAGTTTCTATAACCTCAGCATTTAAAAAAAGAACCCTTTAGTTGATTGGTATCTCACAGATTTATATCCATCTTTATTCTCCTTTAGAACCTTATTTCTCTCTAAACGCCTTTTTTCCTCAGCTGGCAATTTAATGGACTTGGCATGAGCTAAGGAATTCATTATCGGTCTTTAGAAGAATTTGGCATGAAATTTAATGTAGTAAATTAGTGCTTAAGGAATAAACTTTGACAGTGTCAAATATAAAAATTAATTGAGCCAAATACAGAGTAGGCAATATTGTGCCTTGCAGGTACTTTTAATGCAGATGAGCATATTATGGTGGTAAATCTTCTAATGATCACCACAGTAAATCTGCATCACAATCAGGAAAGTTACACACTTACGAGTTGCAGTCAAAAGGAAAGATTTCCAAAGTACTTTTTAAGAAACTCTCCCTTCCTTGCAGAAGCCCCTGGCATACATGTTCAATCAATGCAACAATAATACTGATAAAATTATGCTTTAATCCATTTGGCAACAAAAGGGTCAAGTGATGTGAAGAAAACTCACGCCTGCAAATTATTTATTGACACTAGTAGGTTACTCTTTTCACCACACGTTTGTCTGTACGATGTTGTTTTTCTAATGCAAATGTAATTTATGAAAAAGAAAAAGGGTCGGCCACCAACTGAAAGAAAACATTTATTGAATCAAAGTCAATACTCTCCTTTTAATATCTACAAGCCAACACTGAACTGACTTTATTCAAGAATGAACACAATGTACAAAAAAAGTATGTCTGTTATAAAAATATGTCAATTTTTTTTCCTGGCTATTGAGCTGAAAACATTTTGGCAAGTGCAAGATAGGTTTGGCAAGCAAATTTAAGCTGCTATTACCAATAACAAAGATCAAATAATCTTGTAATAGTTTTGTAGTATATTTAAGAGTCATCGTTAAAGTGGCATTGGAAATGCTATCCCCTAAAGAAAATACACCACTGCACCGCCACGTGTTTACGCATCCAGACAACTGAACATCTCATCAGGAATCAGTATCTTTATCAGTGAATACTAGCCAACCTAATCTGAACTATTCAACCAGATAAGTGACATCTACCACTAAGATACAACCTAGGCAAGGCGAACTACCTCCATGGCTGTGTATTTTATGTGTTGTTTACAAACACAGAGAGAGAAGATTAGGTAGGTTCATACATATTTAAATCAAGCAGACAGCTGTTGCATTGTGAAATCAGGGAAGGATAGAGAAAGAGAATAAAGAATCATTTATGACAACAGTCTATATGCGTCTTTGCATATAAAAGTGGATTTGATTAGGCTCAGTTATGCCTTATTTGTATGGATGGTTTGAGGTTTTTTACCACATAAAAATTTAATGTAATCAGGCCTCAAATAATTGACTTCTCTAAAACCACCAGCAAGGAGCAAAAGAAAGGGACCATTTACAGAGATAATCTGAAAACAGTGCAATATTAAAATGCAGTTTCACAACGTGTGAAAGAAACATGCTTTGGAACCTGAGCAAAAGGCATTTTACTGACTTAGTAAAAAGTCACCCTGTATGTTATTTTCATTGGCACCTGTTCTGCCAGATTAGTATGTCACTCTTAGCGACTTCCATGGCCCCTAAATATTTAGTACACAGAAACTGCCGACTAATTAGAAAGGTCTACTAAACTTTTCAGCCAATATTGCAGGCAGTCTGACATGCTGCTATTGGAAATGACCGTACAGGTTAAAATTAAGAAAAATCATAGAAAGAAAAAGAAGCAGCCAAACATGTTGCTCTTCTGTTTAAATAGACTAAAGTGATTCCACAACACTTAGATACGGTACTACACTGGTTTACAGTCTCAAGGTCAGCTCTTTCAAAATAAATATACTGAACATTTACAACAAATGCCTCATGAATGCAAGCTCTCTCTTTATTATTTCAAGACCAATTGCATAAAAACTAAAATAAAGACATAACTCTGAAGCAGCTAAGTTACAAATCCTTTTTCCGAAACAGGCATGACTTGGTGCTACAGCTAAATTTTTCACATCTGCAGTAAGCAATTTTTTTTTTTCTTTTAGCACCAAGCAGGCCACCATACAAAGCAACCTCACAAAGCATGCGGTCATCTACTCTGTTGATTTTCTATGAAATAATTATTTGTGCTTGCAGGTCTCAGACCTTTCAAAAATGGGTGAACTTTAGATGATTGAAGACATTAGTGGAAACTCATTCATTTCTAAACTACTTGAGTGAGAAAAGATTAAAAGACTAAAAAGCAACAGAATGCTGTGCATTAGTATTTCTGAGGAATGAGGAAAGCTAAGGTCGGTGCTTTAATTTGCCTTAACACAACTAAAAAGTGACAACCAATCCTAAACAACTCTACATCCATGATACTGGTAGAGGCCAATGCGTGCATGCCACTGAAAGGCACAGTCGGACCAATCTGATAAATGGCATCATCAGAGCAGAACAGCAACTTTTCACTGGACTAATCACGAAGGGTGAACAATGAGCCATCACTTCTCTTGTCATGAACACAGAAAGCAGTCACCAAGGCAAAAGGGAGGACACAGGAAAGAAGATACAGGAACTCACATAAACCTAAAAGACAGAAAACACGCATTAAACCAAGTTTTGAGCTTTCTGAGTGACCATTTTCCAACTGTAATATTCCTACACATTGACTAAACACCATACAGCATATGGAAGCATGCAAAAATGGTATCATAATCACATCACAAAATTCTTCTGAGATTTGTTTTACAACTAGCTTCACCTGCAAAGATCAGTCTACAATATCATCTTTGGTTAAAACATGCTTAAGGAGAGACTGATACAGTCAGAACAATCTCCTGTCCATTCTGTGAAAAATTAACATTTTTACAAGATATCTAATTTTTTACTCAGAAATGGATTTTAAAATTGGTCATCATAAAGACACAGGTTTTTATAGGGAGGTAATTATGAAGCAGTATGATTGTTCTTACTACTGCTCTAACAGTGCCTAAAAAGTAGAGAGCAATACTTACAGGTAAAGTATCCCCAAGGTTATCCTGCCTTCGTATCTACGAGCTGCATTTGAACATTTGCAGACATGCCACCTCCATAACCTCCCTTGGATTGCATCTGATTCTGAATTGAGCTGACCTNACAAGAAAGACAGTGAGCTATGGCATCTTCTTGCTTCTAATTTTATTTCTTCTCAAAGTTTAGTTTTCAAGTGCTCCTTTATTACCAGTACAGCTACATTATTTTTGCATGAGGACATGTGCACCCAATGCTTGCTGAAACTTAAATCTGGCATGCAGCTCAGCAGAAGAGATGGAAGAACTGGTGCTGAGGCAAAAGTTTTTCCTCTCCCCCAAAGAAAACTGGATGATTCAGGGTTTCACTGACCCATTTGGTTGATCAAAAACCAAAAACCTCTAACAGAGGTTTTTGTTCTTCAACAAGTATTTGTAATCTCCAAATATGTTTTCCTTTAAAGATGATTATTAAAGTCAAGACTACTTTTCATCTACATACAACCATTTTCTGTATTTTGTATTACTGAGCTCAGAAAGAGATTGACATTTCACAGAAATGTGAAGCTGTATTTGAAGCTCTATTTCCATAAGCTCTTTTTCATTATCTGTCTTAGCCTCTGATTTTCACTTTCACAGAGATGAAAGTATTTATTGTTCCTATATTCTACAGGAAGCCACAAAACCATACCTGTGACACTGCTTGCTCTGGAAACAATTCACACTGCAAACAGGGCTGCAGAATATAGAAAAAGCTCAGCAACAACACCCAAAAATAAATTTGTGTGCACCATAAACTGAGGTAAGTTAGAGTTTTACATGAACTATATTTAGAACTGCTTGCTTGAGGCATTTCAGGTAAGAAATCTAGTCAACTATAAGGCACCTGGAGTTTTCTATATAATACCTGAGTATATTTTCAAGTATACATCTACTTTGGTTCATACATGTAATCAGAGTGAATTCTTAATTTAACAAATATTCTGTATCATTTACACAGCACTTAAAATGCATTATCAGAAAATACAGGAATTAAAAAAATTATATTCCATATTCTTGAATGCAAGTGTTTAGGACTTAGAATTAAAATGCTATCAGGTCATTTCTCAGGTTCATTCTTATAGCTGAAAGACTCATTGCTTCAGCTACAACATACACATACAGTATTCCTGTATTCTGTATAATATGAACTTATTCTCATCCACTCATGCTTACTGAATTCATTCCACTGAATAGGTCTCCTGATCCTACGTGAGCTGTGTGAACGAAGTTTGTCGGCTCCCCAATCATGCTTCGATCAATCCGCCGTCGTCTTTTCTGAAAGGAAGGCAAAGAAAACATCTGAAATTCACTGAAAGGCAAAACCACTATGTGTCATAAATGTAGACCTTAACCATCTATAGGAAGGATATTTGCGTACACTGTAAGATATTTCACCAGAGTCAAAAAACAGAAACCAAATTCTGAGGTTAATCAAAACACTAGTATTACTGTTCTTTTTACTTAAGAGGATGTGTAGCAGACAAGCATGGATACCACTCCTAACATTTATGCCAACAGAACATTTGTAAATAACCTTACTAAATTTCACATTTATTAACTGGTATTTCAATGTTTCATACAGTAACTTCTGCCCGTATTTGTATTTAAATCATGGTGGGACAGATCAAATTTGAGGCTTAGTCATTTAAAACAAGAATTAAGAATCAAAGCAAGTTAGAATAGTCTATGAAACCACAAACTTATGAAATTTCTGATTTGCATGCCCCGATGTCACTATTTATAATATATGTCGTGGCGATGTCCCGAACAGTGCCTTGAGATTGATCAGGGTTAGTCACAGACGTATCTTTACCGAACTCTGAACCCATATACTCAAGGTAACTTCCAGTCTGCATGATTCTCGACTGTGAGCTGAAGGGGTGCAGTGGAGTAGTAAGGCAAAATGCCAGCTTAAGGACTCCTCTGATTCCTATACCGTGTGACAGAATTGCTTAACCTCCGCTTCCCAATTTTCACAGTCACAGCTTCATTTTTTAGTAATCTAATAACAGGCAAACAAAAAAATTGGAGGCCGTAAAGACTTTCTCTAATTAAAGCTGCTTTGATTGCCTGCCTCCAGCTGAGCATTGCATATAAAGGAAAAAAAAAAAGAAAACGCTCTCCTCATTTCTTAAGAAGGCCAGAGCCAGGGAGCTTACACAGAGCAATTCGTGCAGTGTGTAGTCACTGTATGCCCATACTCTGAAAAATGCCTGTACTTGGGGGGGAAAAAAAAGGCACAAAACACAGTATCAATATCTCAGTTTAAGGTATATTGTACAAAGTAGAGTTTAACAGCTAAGAAACTACTTGAGCTCGAGTGAAATCTTCCCATTACTGTAAAGTCCACTCAGTCTCATTTTTATGGTCTTTTATTTCTAATTGGCTATGAGACTGTAAGACCACACAGACTCAAGACATGAAGGTACATGCCTTGAGTGGGCTAGCTATTATTTCAAGAGCTACAGATGAAATCTTTATGAATCAGAGCCCACAACTATGAGAATACATCACAGGGTTTAGCCAGCAAGTACAAAACACATTTAATCCTGTCTTGCACCTTTTCCCTATTACAAAAACCAGATTTCAGTAGGTTTCAGTACCTTCTTGCATGCTATGAATAGCTGGGATGAGGAGAAACACATAAAATTCTGTAGAAACAGCTAAATACAATGATCTGATCTATGCTAAAACTACTACTGAGTTCTCCAATTACAATGAACTTGATAAAATCAAGCAAATACAATAGTCCAGCTGTAAAAAAAGTTGTATTTATACCATCTAGCACTGTAATATGCTGTGATGTTGATACAGAAAGATGATCTAGACAGCTGTATGAAAACACAGTGCTCTAATTAAAACACTTAAAATTGTTTCATGTCTGCAGCAGTTGCCCCTCTCCCTCTTTTAAAAAATAGCAGCCGAATTTATACACCTAAACAATACATCCATGATTTTTTCATTTTAGTAGAGTTTTGATGCAGAGAAGATATAGACAAACCCAAAGGTTTTAGATTTTTCTTTTCTTGTTTATCAGTTTTGCAGACAAACTTTTTTTTTTGTGCAACTTATTTTACTCCTTAACTTGTTGCTAAGATCACTGGCATGCCAGTAAAAGAGTGCTGGATCTTGTGAATGACTGTAAATGATTCTCCACTAATCATCAGCTAGTCAACCAGTAACCACTAGTCAAACTGCACTGCCATCAGACTAAGTCTCTTATCTTAAGTGAGTTCCTTATCAGAGGCCATCAGCCTGTTATCCCCTGACATGTGCCCAGTGATGCAAGCTCCATGAAGCTGTGGAACAGTATATAAATGCTGTGCTATATTAAGACCACAAAACAGTTCACTGTGAAAGCAAATAAAAAATTTATTTGCTTTTTTTTACCCAGCTTGCATTTACATTACTGTTTTAGCTTGGATCCAGAGAACGCTTTTGAAGCAACTTTACCAGTTCCCACTTACACGACTCAATTTCAATTTCAGACTAACCTTGGAGTGTACAGATTAGACTTTTTTTTGGACAAAGCTGAACTGGAAGACTAACTGATGCCCTCCCATTGCTACAGACATTGAGGCCACTGAAAAGGGTGAGACAGTCTGGAGCAGATCACAAGACATCTAATGCACATCATGGCTTCCCAACAGCAACTGTTCTGCTCTCCTACATAGCTGCTCTTACTAGAATGTGCTGTTCCTGTAGACATGGCCTCAGCCAGAACCAAAATGACCAGTTTGAGTGTGTAAAGGCACATGGGGAACACTGTACAAAATCACCTCTTTATGAGGAAGGTAACAGATGAGAGAGTAGTAGGGGAACATGCCTGGAAAGATTACAAAGGTTTTACAGAGGATACCATAAATATCTGCTCTGCCAGGATTTCATTTTGAAGTCATATTTTCTGAGGCCTTGTATCTGTAAGAATACATGCAATACCACTATTTTATAAAAAGTAAGAATTGACACTCAAGATTGATTCTTCAGTAAGTTTAATTTGAAAGAAGCTGAGAAGCAGCACATTCATCTCCTACTTGGGAAGAAATTAAATGTACAGTTATACTCATTTCCCTCTATCATCTTTGGCTTTCCATGCTCTCTCCTAGTGCAGCTCACAAGCCTTCTTGCATGACTGATTTGTTGTGGTGAAGGACTGATTTTGGTTATGTTCTGGGAGTTAGAAGTATTGTGCTTGGGAAGTGGCCCCTGTCTTCGCAGGGCCACACAAGCTGTGGCTGATCAGCTGAGATAATCACCATGACTTTCAGGAGGGGAAGACATTTAAAATACTTTGTGTTAAAAAGAAATAAAAAATGCTGACAGGGACCAGCAAAATTTAATCCCACTAGGCTTCACCCATACCTCAAACTGCTTGATATCATACCATAAATAACTACCCTTAGAATGTATTTACACACCACTAACCCAGTAATGAGTAGTAATACGATGTGACTATAAAGGTAATCTATAAAACAAATGAATGTTTATGACGCTAGTGCAAAGAACTTCAACATACACACACACACCTGAGTATTTATACCATCTAAAGCTTTGTTTTCAAGGATGTTTCTGACAGAAGAAATATATGCCCCAACTCGGTCAGCCTAACTACAATGAGTCCTGTGTCCTGTACCTGCATTCCTTGTAGATTTTTTCCCTAGCAGGAGGGAAATAGAAGAAGGTTCATATTATGATTAGCTAACTTGCCTGTTATCTTTCTTGATAGTTTAGGTCAAGTTACTAAAACATTTGGTATCAATGGACAAAAAAAGCATAAAACCTGTACTGAAGTATTTTTTTTCCCCTTTGCCTTGTCCCAAAGCATTTCCCCTTTTACTAAGAGAGCAAGGGGTGACAAGGAGCACAACAAAGATGAGATGAGAGGAAAAGACCTGTAAAAGGATCCTGGAAGTGGAGTATGAACTGCCATCATTTAATGGATTTACTTAAGTTTGTTCCCTTGACAAAAAGCTGCAGAATTTGGATTGCAAAGTACATACCAGGCAATTTTTACACCATGAAAAGCAAAAATGATCTTGAAACTGAAGCAGAAGAGATGCAGGTTTGTGTGCTAAATGTCTGAGAGGAATGGAAGTAGTCTGAAGACCCATCTAAGAAGCCTTGCTTTGAATGTGTACTAGATGCAATGAAACTGGATCACATTTTGGTTACCATAGAAATGAAGTAAAAACTGATCTTTTCTATTCTTAACCTGCGAGTGATGCTTTGCACCCANACTTTAAACCATTTCAAACTTTTGCCTAGAAAGTTAAACTAATTATATAATGTATTCAACCTACCCTTCAGCAAAGCCACAAACATTTTACTGAAACACTGTTTTTCAAGGTTCCAAAAACTACTTATTGCAAGAATTCAAAACTGTAATTTATTTCTTTAAACACACAATTGCCACTGATGAGTCCAGAGCTATGCAAGATTTCCTTTTTACTCCCCTCTATTTTTGGCTTTCAGGGAAGAAGTGATCTTTTTTCACTATCTCCAGATTTTTTCCAGAGGTAGGGTTGCACTTCTTTAGCTCAAGCCATTTCCTCAGTGATGGCAACACTTCTGAATTAGGCAAGCTTTCTGCCTGGATGAAAAAGACAAGTTTTGGAATTTTTTCTCCTTTGCACAGTTATGCACCCCTCTTTGCTCTTCATGAGAGGTCCTCTCAAAGAAAAAAGAAGGTAAGACATGCAGAGAAACACTAAGGTCTCAAACATATAAAAAAACCTTAAGTGGTATCACTTAGATCTTAGGAGGCTGACAATTATTTTCCTGGTAAAAGCTGAAGATGCAAGTGAAGTTAACCAGAATCTCATACAAAGATATTCCAAAGTCAAGTGCCAACCTACACTTGCTGGGTATCAAAAGCAAAGGAATCTGTTACGCTCCAGAAGAGCATGTTCTGCTAATTCTACAACAGATTTTTTGAGATAGATGCTACAAACATACCAGAAATCTAAGTGAAATATAAGTGAGACACAGCATTGCAAAGGACCCTGCAACACACAAGTCTGCATGGATTTTACCTGCAGCAGGCAATCCTCAAATGAAAGTGGATTTTCAAGTGCAGATGAGGAATGTTTTTCACAGTTCCACTCTAAGCATAAAGCAATACATGGTGGAAACTGAAGAAATTCAGAGGGGATGATGTGTTATTGCTATATTGTAAACACAAATTTCTGAAAACAATGTTTCTTTATTAAAATTCACACATATGGCACTTTTCTCCTATTGCCTACCTGTGAATTCTGAAAAGCCTTCAGCAGGGAAGTTTTCCAGCTTTCTGCAGCATCCTGTGAGAACTTTGCTTTTCTCACACAAGCTATGAGAAAGCTACGAGACAGTTTTGTAAACCAATTCTTTATCTAACACCTGCTACTTGTTTTCCTAGTTTTGTTATGGTACTTTGGAAACTATTTTGAAATGGGTGTTGTAGAGTACTAGCCTACCATGCTGAGGGGTGGCTGGTAAAAGGACGAATGGCCTCCTGCCATCTTTGTGAACCACCTTATAAAAGGCCAGATTAATTAATAAATTAAATGGCTTTTCTCCCCGGCCTTGGACTTTGTGTCGTGCTTTTATTCCCGTCCCTGGCACAGCTGCGACACCTACCCATTTAATTTACCTCCACTTTACAAAACAAGAAAAAGCGCCAACTCACTCTTCCACACAGACATGTTCTTTATCCAGCTGTATGTTGTCCTGGCTTTTTATACCTTAGGATCTCAGTAAAGTAAACTGCAAGAAACCAGGCAACAGAAACCAGGTCAGAATACCACTGATGATACCACTCAATGTCTACACGAGCAACGAATCAGTTGCAGGGTTGGATCTTTGCACCTCACATTCAGAATAACAAAACTTGGTATTTAAGTCACAAGTAGTAAATCCTTGTTGTGATCATTCTTGTCTAAAACTAACATGGACACAGTTACATTTCTACTGAGGATGATTTTTTTTTTAATTAGTATTTGTTAATATCATCAAGCTATCACAAGACAGATAACCTTCCTACTGCCAACTTTTTAGTATTTACCCAAATGTTATGAGTGTAATTTTTAATGACTGTTTTATACATATAGTTTTGTCTTATTTCATATGCAATAAAAATACATTGCAAACCCCATATTTCTCTATTACTTTAGTTATATTAATACATCATGCATTTCAAGGCATTTTTTCTGTCATTCCATATTTATCTGTGTTCCAAAAAGTGTAGGGCACAGAAGAAAAGAAGTAACACGCTGATCTGATCTATGTAGTCTGATTTCGTGCAATGTTTCCAACCAGATCCAGATCAATATGAAGTGTTCCATATATAAAATGCCAAGTGATGCACTTTCCTTTTTTAAGCCTTCTCTTTCATTTTAACTACCTGTAGAAGAGGAACTTTTGTTCAAATTTGTCATGATTTCCCCTTATTCTTCAAGACACTATTATTTCTCATGACATATTATTTTGGCTTGATACATAATCAAGAAAAACCAAAACTATGTACCATGCTTTGCCATCTCAACTAATACAGACTAAAAGCATCAGCTTCCAAGATTAATTTTCCAGTCCTGTGCCAGCTTCTTCTCTAATTTAAAGACTGCTAAAAAAAAATAAAAGGAGTGCAGATTGTGCAGATCAAGGTATTAATAACACTCCACATTTGAGTGGTTTATGGCAGGAGCGTCTGAGGCTTCACTGGGCCCCATTCACCTGCTAGGACTGCCTTTGTGGAGTCAGCCATGCTTACTGTTGGCTGGCAGGCTCAGCAACCTTGTTAAGCCAAAAAATAATTTTCCCCTTTTCTTAAATGAATACTGTCATAAAACAGGCTTATCTCTCTTGGCAAATGCTAACTAAAGAACATTTAATTCCCCTCTGAAGCCTTATTGAAGACTTAATAAATTTACTGGCTAACTCCCTACAGGGAAACTCTCCCTGGTGAGCAGAGAACGGAATGATCCATCTGTACACTATAAAGAGTTGGTTTCCATAGAGAATGTGTTTCTGTGGTCAGAGAATAATCATTTAACATTTATTGCCTCCAAAAAGTTTTCTTTTTTAAAAGCAAAAAGATGACTGTGCATTCATAAACAGTAGATATTTACACAGCTTTTATACTTGTCTCCACAACATGAGGGTCAATTTTGACTGCTAGCTCAGTCATTACAATCAAATACAGTAAGAAACAATTCACTCTCTGATACTTCTTCACAAGCTTGACTTCTAAGTAACAGTATAGTAGTTAGAACATAATGAAATATAGTAACTTTTAACATCGCCTAACCTTTTGTAACACTAGGAGATCTAGTGCTAATACATATTTCCATAGTAAACCAATCCAAATCCCAAACTCTCCTAAAACAAAATAAATCCCAGTAGAGCCACTACAACTGCCATTCTTATGATAGGGCAAATGCAAACAAGGAATATGCTCCTGGTTTTCCTCGGTATCTACCTGCTATATTTGTTTTCATTATATTTTGTTTTCATACTACATGGGTGCACTATGAAGACACTGATAATATGGATATGATATGGATCTTTTTAAAAATTAAATAGGAACTATCAGACTTATACAGGGTCTCACACCTATTGTGTTTGATGTTTCAGAAATAACTCTCAAACAGCAAGCCTTTTTTGGATAACTTCTGTTAACACTTATTCTAGTGCTAATTTCAGGATTACCCAATGCAAAAAGCAAACTCTTAATCTGAGAATTCACTCTCTGGGTTCTTTATCACCAATCAAGATAGGTGTTTCCTATCTCTTCCCTGAGAACAAAGTGACATTTCAATGATAGAACTGTTGAAACAGAGCCATTTGCTAGCTTTGTATTCAAAAACTCAGCTGAAACTTCAAAAGCAGTGCAGGCCAAAGAAAAAAAAAATCCCAAGACAGAAATCTAAGGAAAGGATTTAATCAAAGGCAAGATAGTCAACCATTTCAAGATGGAGGATTTGGATGGTTAGGAGAGAAGCTGAAATCCTTTCCTTTATTTTCCTTCTTTGACCTTTCATACTTTTTGTATCTGCTCTGAAAAAATACCAGCAGCAAGGGTCCTTCTGCTGTGGCACCCATCTGATCCTCCAGACACTAACGCACAGGCTAGGTACTTGCTCAGAATAGGAAGTATCAGATCACCCTGTAGAGGTAGCTTTCTGTCCTCCCACACACATGCTGTTCTACTTCCAAAATAGTCTCGTGCACAGAATGTCTGCATATCTCTCAAGACAAGCTGCAGTCTGAGTGATGTGTCTGAGTTCCCAATACTGACCCATAAAAATTGCCTAAAAAGGTTGTAGTGTCTTTCATCAAACCCTACATAAGGGGGCTGTAGGGGCAAGAGTATCCCTTGCATTTGTTTTTGTGCATTCTGTGTTTAAGATACATTTCCCCACACTTTCCACCCTAATTAGGAACCTATAAACTCATGTTAAAAACAACAAAAAGCATGTATGTATGTAAAGCTGCAAAGCTAACACCTATCTCTACCAACTAGATCATTAGGTAGCAAACTAACACTTTGAAACCAAAGGCTGGATGTATACGATCATCATAAAGCCAGTGTGATCTTCTTGAAGAAGAAGGTTGCACATTCCATAAGCATTTCCCTGAATATTGTGGAATTCTCATTTTTTCAGCTGTTTTAAATCTGTGAGTTTACACTGCAGAGGCCATCGTTTATAGAATCTCTAAGTACTATATAAAAGTTGATGAAAGAGACACCATACAGAGTAATGTTAAAATTCCAGTCAGCACTAGCAGATGTTTAACGTTTCGGTGTTTAATTCAGTTTTTGAACCATAAAGTGACAATGACCATTTGAAGTGTAGGAGCCCACATACTCTCTGAATGAGCAAGAGTAGACCTATGAGTTTCAAATGCCTCATGTCAAAACATATCCCACACAGAAGGAACATAGAGAAGCACAACTGAGGTAATGCAAGATGAATTGAAATGCTAGACACTGCCTCCAAACCACTGAATTTCAGTGATAGATTTATTCTAAAGCAGTAACATGTGATATCTAAGCCCAGCATAATGATGTTCTGACCAATGCTGTGATCTCCATCAACTGCAAGATACCAAAGCTGCTGCCCTCACTAAAAGCATCTTTCTCAGTCTTCTAGGTGGGCAGTCTTTAGCAGATTGTTTGAAGACTTCTGACTGATTAAAGATGTTGCAAACTACAGCTTCATCAGAACAGAAGCAGGAGGAAACCGGCACAGGCTTTCATGTCAGCTCTTAAGCAAGAGGTAAGTAGCAAGGTCTCCAGCACACTTGGCTTTCATTAAGTTTCCAAAAGTTCATGATGCTTTATGGTTTCTCTACCTAAAGGAGATAGGAAACTGATACCAAGGACTAAAAAGAGCTAAGGTTTTTAATAATGTGAGCTGTTACAACTAGCATCTAATAACCTGATTATCAAGGGTACACTGGATTTAGTTTTTACAGCAAAATCACTTGGCATGTACTGACTGACTCGAGTGGGAAAAAAAAAAAAAAGAATGATGAAATCTGATTGTCTGAGCTCCTCAGCATAACAACTAGCAGTTTCATTCATGTATAGAAAAAAGAAAAAATAAAGGAAAGATAAAAGAATCTAAAATGTCAGCAAAACTGACATCATCAAATCTTCCAGACTGATTTTAAGTTCAACTTCTCATCAAATCAATCTATTTCGTAACTTTTTACATCAAACTGGATTGCATATTATCTCAAACAGCTCCTTTGTTTTTAGCAAATTCACCAGCTTCCTGCATCTTTTGAAGTATAAGCTTTTTGATTTGTTTACACAATATTCCATTATATTATGATGATGTTAGTCATCATATGACAAAACTGGCAATTGTAGCCTATGTTTTCTAAATAAACAGGAAAAAATTGCCAGATGAGGTCAAATGACTCTGAAAGACAATAGGTCTTTTAAGAAATGTGTTTAGCTCACACATCAAAGGGAACTTGTTCCATTCCAGATGCTTAAACCAACTTTAAGTTACATAGTAAATCTGAATCTATTCTTTGGTATTAGCTAGTAAGTACTGTGATTTTCAAAATACACATTAGTACAATTTTAAGGTGACATTTGCAACTTTCAAGTTGGCTGTCACTTTGTCCACAAACTTACTTATCTTTCGAACATTTTATTTTAATTACTTTGAGTGGTTTAATGTATCTTTAACGTAATTTTTTAAAAAAGTAATTAAAAAACCCCAGTCATCTAAAAGATTCATACTGGTTTTCTATGACAGTAACTATACTGCCTTAATGTCTTTAGACTGTGAAGTCTGACTGTGGATTAACACGTAATTAATCAATTAAAGGACAGTAGAGCATGGTGAAAGCAACGAGTCATAGACTCACAGAATGGTCTGGACTGGTAGAGGCCTTTAAAGACCATCCCGTACCCCCCAAGTTCCAACCCCCCTCCCAACACCTTCCACTATACCATGTTGCTCAAAGTCCCTTCCAGGGATGTGGCAGCAAGAACTTCACTGGCCAACTTGCTCCAGTGCCTCACTATCCTCACAGTAAAAAATTTCTTCCTAATATCCAGTCTAATTCTACTCTATTTTCGTTAAAAGCCATTCCCCCATGTCCTATCCCTACCTGCCCTTGCGAGACGTCCCTTTCCAGCCTTTGTAGGTACCCTTGTCTGTGACACCAGCTGTAGTATCTCAGCAAAAATCAGCACTTAACATTAAACTATTAACTCTCTCCTTAAAGTAGCCTAGCTGAGTAACTTCCAACAGGTTAGCTGTTGCTAGGATCAAATGCTTATTACCAGCCCACACAGGTGAAAACAAAGTGAATCACTGAACCCTCAGAGTCAATCCAGATCTATGACACAGGCAAGGGACAAAAACTCTGCTGTACAGGACACAGGATGAGAGACTGAAATAGTGGGTTTGTTCATCCTTAAGGAAAGAGACATCTGCTTGTGGCCCTAACAGTCTTCTGCTACTTATACAAGAGGGTACAAAAGACAGACAGACTTGAAGGTGCACAGCGACAGTTTGAGAAGCCACAGCCTAAAGTTACGACATAGAAAACACTGATTAAACAAATACAATAAACAGTTATGTAGGTGGTCAAACACTAGACCAAAAACCCTGTGAATTTCGCATGTCCGTCCTTTGAGATCCCTAAAACACAACTGGTCCCGACCCTGCAAAAGTCATGTCTAGCTGGCTCTGCTTTGATCAGGTACATTGCACTAGATGGCATGCAGAGGTGTCTTGTCACCTAGACTACAAGTCTCTAGCTTCAGATGGTGATGAAGAGCACGCTGCAATTGACTTTCCTGTCTATTCTCCCCAGTAACCAAAAATCATAATAACATAAAACAAAGGTTAAACAAATTATATAAGGACTTACCACAGTACAAACTTTCCGGAAACTTCTATTAGGTTCATACAAAAATCAAATCCCGACGTCTTGATAAGAACACACCATGAACTGTATCATGTTGTGCTTTCTTTCTGTTCACTTACTGACCTTCCCCAGCAAGAACACAGGAAATACTTGAAAGATCATCTGGCACGATGAGAGCTTTAGTTTTCCAGAGGACGTGTGCCAGGATTACAACATGTAGCCCCTCCTACTCAGCCAAATGAATGTCTCTTTACCCCCCAGATACAACACAAACAAAAGCTTTGGGTGTGCTTAAGAACACTGAGTATTGAAGCAGTTTTGTTAAGAAATTCTCTTTCATGTAGTAAGACTTCCTAGAGATAGCTGACTAACATAAACAGGTTTGTTCTGTCCTGTGTGCGCAGGCGCAGGTGTTTTTGCATCTCGATGGAAGCACACGTGTTGCTTAAGGTAAATTACACCCAAGCCTTCTGTACTCGTCTGTACACTCTGTATAACCCTCTACATCGGAATGATATGCACATATGAAACTCCACTTGCAGAAAAGTAGAAGAACAAAAAATAAACTGAAATATTACCTCCAAACAGGTAATAGCCACTGTCAGATACAGGATCCTCAGGCTCACCATACAAAACCAATCACTTAGTAAGTCTAACACTTTCTCTGGACCAGCTAGTTAAAGCATCCACCGCACAGAACGTAATACTCCTAAAGGCGCTGCTGTATGTTCTCACAAGCCTGCACATTGTGATTCACCTTTAACTATGACAATAAATCAGGGCCCACGTGGTATTTTCAGAAAATCTCTTTATGCAACTCATTGTTATTCCCTTACTGGGATACAATGGATTTTCATGAGTTATGGCACTATTTATTTTTCAGCAGTAGGATTAATGAGTGGAAGCTCTAGTGCTTCTGCTGCAGGCAAAAACAAAGCCACAGTATTTAATTCCAATATCCTCAGGAATGAACAAACACACACATCGTGAATTAATGAGTTTTTAAACACCTGTGTGGGTATCATCTTAGAAACCTGGTGTTAGTGTTTGCCCACACAGCAGCAGCTTCTTGTATATATATATATATATATATATGCAACAAAATACCTAAATATTTTCCTGGTTTTCTAAAAGTGTACTGTACTACTTCTCAGTGAAGTTTTATAAAAATGAACTCACTCTAAATGCAGATACTTCCTCTTTTTTTGTACAAATCCCTTTCTAAGGGAAGCAATCCCATAACAACTTTCTGTGTCTCAGTCTGTGAGACACACTCCTGACTGCTGACCTTTCTGGTGATCTTCCCCATTGGCATTTCCGTGCTAAGTTATTCGTCACCTGAGTGACCTCACCATCGTCTCAGGGTTGTCCTTGCTGCTCCAAAGGCATACTGATTAGTATGGAATCACAAATTTCCTTCAGTGGCCATCCCAATTCTTGCTTCTGTGAAGACTTCTGCAAAGGTCCCAAATTTGACTGTCATCCAATTCATTTTAGGCAAGTCATTTTGTACAAAATGCATCACAAAATACATTATAACGTGGCAATCTGTTTTTGCTTGCTCTTGAGGCATCAAAGCAAAAAGGAGTTAGAAAGTACACAAGAGAAGTAGGAACAGCCTCTCATGTTCTTCCCATACTATGAAAAATAGTCACGCATTTGAAAGGTGATCTCTCTAGTGGATGTAGAAATGGTGACACTATACACAAAATTAAGAAAAGACAATACAACAAGCAGCCAAGACAATTTAGCAAGGGATGGCCCAGTAGGTATTTTAGAGATGCTGACACATCAAGCCCACACACAGCATGGCTAGAAGCATCTCTGGAAGAGGAGTCTACCGGTAAGTCTTAAGGAACGTTCAAATCAGCAGCTGTGCTTAGACTTAAATTAGCTTTCCACTCAGTTTTTGACATATTCAGAATAGTAATTGACACGGAGCAGCAACACAAAAACCTATGCCTGAAGTGTGGCAAGTATCCCCAAACGACAGAAGGGAAATTGTTCAGAAACTAATTAACAAATTCCAACAGAAGTATGGCTGCAAAGGAGGAGCAACATGGTGTGCCATTGAAAATCTGTAGGTTCAAAAGACAGACAAGTAAAAAAAAGGCCATCATGCAGGAAAACTAGTCAAACATTGTAAGCCTACATATTTTATCACAACAAGGAACACAAAAAGGAAGCCCTTTCAAGAAGTGTCCTGCTTTCCTTGGCAAAAAAAAGGAATCTCTACTGCCTTGTCCAGTGTCCCATCAAAAGGAAAACACCAGTTCCAAACATGTACAGGCCCTTTCGTGTAGTCTTGCTGAGGCATGCCACAATTCCACAGGTCTTAAGTGTAAACATTCATTTTTATTTCAATTTCATCAAGTCAGAAAGTACCCCGTATTCCTGACTTATTTGTCACATTCTGCTCTTCTAAATTCAGTATTGTTGAAAAGAAGTATTCAGGAGCAGTAGCAGAAATAGCTTCTTACCGTTCCACTAGCTGCACTACAAAGACACAGAAATTTTGTTAAGTCATGTACATGCACTATTGATAATGTACTGCTAGACTCATGAGTAGTATCAACAACATATCACATAACCATTTGTAGAGGTAGTGTTGGATGTTCATACTGTTCAGGAGAACCATTCTACTTACTAATCTATTTCTGTGGCAAGCCTATCCTTCCTTATTTTGCAGGTTTTCTGCACCAAGTTATCCACGATAAATTTATTCCTGCAAAAGCCGATTTTCTATTATTGTCTTATTGTGTCTCCTACTTGCATAATTTTTGACACCATTTCATACAATTCCTTCAGCCTAATACTGGAATTCTGAAGCTGGATTCACTGTGGAAATCCAGGAAATAATGTGATTTTCTCAGTGTATCAGATCTATTGATCTTGCCAAAATAAAACTAAATGTGGGAGCTTCTTAAGACAGGAAGAATAGGAAAGCACGGTTCTTTGACAGCTGAAACAGGAAGCTTTGGCATTGCAACACTGAGCACCATGGAAATTCCTAAGATTCCTCCAGGTTCATGCATTACTGGCAACTTCAGGGCAACTGCTTCCCTGTCCCACAAGTATAGCCAGCTTCTACCAAAACCAAGATACACCCAGCATCAGCTTTTGCCTGCAGATTTACAGTGACTGGCAGTTTAAGTCAGAAAGAAGGGTACAAAGAACAATAAGCATACAGAGCAAAATCTGGTTTTCTGAAGAGCTGCAGGCTGGGAATTTCTAAACTGGCTGCATAATAATAAGCGTAGATTATTTATAGTAAGTATTTTTCCTTTTACTCTTCAGCAAATGGAACCATGCGATATCTAAAAAGACAGGACATAACTCCATCTTCCCAGCAACTAGAGCTATGAATACAGAATTGAATAGTTATTTTTGCTAGGAAGATATATATTGTCCCTAAATTAAAGAAAAACACCAATAACTAAGGTAAAGTATTACCACCACCACTTGATGCTTCATAACCTGAAACAGGTCAGGTAATCTCTATTAACAGACACATTTTCAGTGGACTACGGCACCTACGCCAATTAAAAAAAGTTCTGAACCACTAGCTTGGCAGTGGTTCAGTGTAGCAGTGTGACAACTGCCAAATTTCAGTCACATCCAATTATTTTAAGAGTTCCCTATGCCACACTGTCATCAGGCTATACCACGCAGAAATGTGCTTCCATGATCAAGACATAGAATTTGCAAGAATTTAATTTTCTACCCTGATTTCCTGCATGGTTTCTATGCCTTAACCTTGCTTCACTATTTCACCAGGTTTCCCTGAAGTTCTGTCAATATCCATGGACAGAGGCATTGTCTACAACTGCTGTCCTGAACAGACATTGATACGTGCTTCTCAGTTGTGGTAAAGTTTTATACTATGGAGAGATGTGTACTACATCAAAATGATTTAGGACAGAAGTGACTCTGATTTTCTCTATAACATCATTACAGACAATTTTAAACATAATTTCTTAAGCTTTAAGTTCATTTTAACACATACTGAAAATGCAAATACATTTTGAGTATCATTTATGAATCCAATTTGTCAAAACTCAAGGGAAAACATTCTCCACTAAGAACAGCACAGAAGTGTTTATTTTCCAGCTGCAAAGCTAAAAAAAGCCCCTCAGGATTCAGCATTATCATGACACTCAACACTCCCTCTTAGAGATTACTATACAAAAACATTGAGAAATTCAAACCTTTCTGCCCTTCCCAATTGTTTCCCAGCAAGGTTTACTTCCAGACCACTCTTCTGTGTTCAGAGATTGTATAGTTACAGTTCATTTTCTCTTTAAGACACTAAACCACATAAACTTGCATAAAACCACAACACAAAACTTAGATGTGGCTGCTTATCTGGGATAATAGTAGAAGCACAAACCGTACCACAGTCAGTGCATCCTACAGCATTTCTTGTCTTAGGCATTATAAAAATAAGTGTCTGCTATGTTTGGTCATAAAAAACAATTTGTCAGTAATACTCACCCCTGCAATGCCTGCAGAGCCTAAGCTGAATTCTATTCCTTCTTGGGCATGGCCAAATTATTTACTAAATTCCAGCGAGCTGAAGCAGAGGGATTGTTAATGGAAAGCTTACTGTACCAGTGTGGGAAAAAGATTCAGCTTGACTCTCTGAACACAGAGGGAGCTTGTAGAACTGGAAGTTCCAAAGTGATTCCTTTTAAGAGTCAACCACTTGATGCACATTTTAGTGATCAACAAACAGCTCTAGCGTAAAACAGGTTTTTCAGTTGTGTTTTAGAGCATCCTTCAAAGGGAAAGCTTTGCTGGTCTAGTTAGACAGAAGTTACAAACACACCAATACCAAATAAAATCCCCTCGCTCCCTTTTATCATTTTTCTTTCCTTTTCACTGGGGAATAATGTGAGCTGACTAATTCTGGAACATTAAATTACGTAAACTGTTACGTAATGTAAGGTACTGTAGAGTACCTGGTCACTTTTCCTATCATATAAACATAGATCAGACTGGTGTAAGCTCTTCTGTTTTCTCTGACTAACCAGAGTGAACATTATTTACACTGGTGTCCAGAGGCACTGAGAAACAAACAAAGATATTGAAAAACATAATTTTGGTGATATGAAACATGCTACTAGTATACATGGAGAATAATTTTACTGTCTTCAGTGGATGATCAAGATACCCTTACATTTGTAAAGTGCTACAGCATATGTTTTGCAGCACTTACGTCATGTGAATACCAGTCCCTTCAGAAACCCTTCTTTGTTTTATAATCTCATTAGGTACAAAAAAGCTGTTTAGAATGAACACCAAGTAAGTAAAAAAAAAAAAAAAGAAAAAACACATGTAATCCAGAATTAGCATCATCCATTTTAAAATCTAGCTAGAATAAATTTTTGCCTTAACATCCAAGATGAGTTGGCTTCAAAGAAAATCACGATGCTTATACACATGCCCCATAGAAACTACTAATAAGCATCCAAGAGTACCTCGGCAGTCAGCAGGCTCCCAGGCAAGGACCAAGGAAAATGTTCTGGAAGTTGTGTTTTGCTCTAATTCAGCAGATTATCCCGAAACACACACAAAAAGAACCCAAACCAAACAAAAAACCCCACCAACGAACCAACAACAGAAAACCCCAAAAATTCACCATCGTCAACAAAAAAAAGCAGCTACACCCCCCCACAAAAAAAACCAAAAAACCCAACCAACCAAAACAGACAAAAAAAAAATCAACTAAACACCAAAATCCAACCCACCATGCAACAAATACTTTCACAAATCAGAAAAAATGTCTTTGCTATGTAGAAGAACCTGAAGTTTACAGCTGACATAAATCCCCATAGCGTTCAGTTCTTTAACCACTAAATCAGCTAACACACATCTTCATGCCTCAGTCAGTTTTTTGTCAGGTTTTAATCTAGGTGTGTATGTATGAAAAGGTGTAAATTTCCTCTTCATTGTCTTCTCTGTGTAGGAACATTAATCTCCTTTAATAATGGAAATGTTGACATTTTATTCTTGAATTTAAAAGAGCAGCTGAATCTCACTGACGTGAGATGCATGGCGTATGTTTTACTTCTTTAAGGGTAAGACCATACAAAGAGGCCTCAATTGCATCATTTCTAGTTTTCCAGCAGTCAGTTTAATCCACACTGCTTTCATCATGACCACATCTTTCACAGGTTTTAAAACAGTTTTTAAAAGCAATAATTAAGTACCACAGTTCTCTCTCACACACATATCTTGTTCCTTTATTCCCTGAAGTACACACACTGCAGCTTTTTTCTTTCCTCCCCCAAAATTCTCTTTCTTTGCATTATGAACCCAAAAGTAATTTCAGTTTCAAAGTCTAATTCTGATGTTAAAAAGAGAAAACATGCATTTGGTATTCTTCCACGGAGAATAAAAGGCCTGTAAGCTCTTCTGCCTGCTGTTCTGTGGATCAGCATGCCTATTCTTATGCTGGCATTTCTTCTCCTCTTTACAAGTTCAGCAATGCCAAGCTGCTGCCACAAACGCAAGCAATCCAGTACACTCCACATGTGCACGTGCACGTATGTGCATGTGTGTTTACACATCCTAGCACATTTCTTTGGAATATGTGCCTGGCAGGATTTATTCTCCCATTTTAACAGTAATCCATTATTTGACCACCATCCTAGAGCCCAGGAATTAAATGGGTTTTTAGTAACTGCAGTACAACAAGCTGTACTTAAAGTAATATTTGTGCTAAACAGAGACAAATAGGACACGTCCCATATAGATTTTACTCTAGTCTTTCAAGAAATCTAGTGAAGTGGATTTTAGCTTGTAAGCCACCTACATTTAGAATAGATACCATAATTTTCTTCTATAAGTAATACACTCCCTTGATACACAACTCCAATTCCCAGTTGAACATAGCCAAGTGTGCTTTCTTTAGGTAATTTAATCCCTGAAAGCATCACTTTTTCAGTTCACAGAACTGATAAAGCACCCCAAAAGACAAGTTTTATGCAAATATACATAATGAGGTAAAGCTTAATAACTACATTTTACGCAACTGTCTTTTTGAAAA
This sequence comes from Gymnorhina tibicen, assembly GCA_013399875.1. NCBI lineage: Eukaryota > Metazoa > Chordata > Aves > Passeriformes > Artamidae > Gymnorhina > Gymnorhina tibicen. The sequence goes on along the minus strand of VXAZ01009469.1, from coordinate 241,517 downwards.
CTGATTGTGATATTACCTCTAAAGTTCTATCATTTTGGTTTAATCTCCAATTAACATCTATTCATAAATCCTGTTGAAAGTACTTTCCTCCATTTCATTCAAATTAGATTCATTTTTCACTATGCCATCCTATTCTTCTGTTCTTTCCTAATTTAAGGTCAGAGGTTCTGAAGCCACTGATGGACCACCACGCAGCTCTCCAAATACCCTGCCTGACATCTTCCAGATGTAAAACAAGAACTGCAATGTTGACACTTCAAATCAGTCAAGCCTGAACTGCAAGAAAACAGACATCAGCATCAGTGACAAAACTGAAAGGTTTCAGTGAAGGCAAGACTTGAGCCTACTTGGAGGCATCTGAGGCTGGAACGAAAGAATGCTAAATTTCCAGAGCATCTACCTTCACTCAGCAGTCATGGCCCATGGGAAATGTTTTTACTTCTTAAGTAAGTACAATACTTTCAAAGGTCACAATTTCTTTTAACAAAATTAAAGTACAAGTAGAAGTAAACTCTATGTTACTCCATATGCCCCTCAGAGAGATGGATGTAAATCAGAGGGAATGCAGACACTGATAAGCATACAAGCAATAAATATTTCCTCCTATTCACCGTGATGGGATGAGCTCTGTACCTCTGCTCCAGAGATGGAAAGGGTGGTCTGGGCAAACTTAAAAAGACAAATCACTATTTGGTCTCAATTAATTTCTCAGTCTCTGGAGATAAGGCAGCCACATACCAACTTGCAGCCATCTTGTGCAGGTTAGAAACACATAAATCATAATGCAGTCCTGCCAAAGATAAGGCAAAATTAAAACAGTCTGACTTGAGAGCATCCCAGTACCAAAACTTATGAACTATGAACTAGGTAGTCCTTTATGATACACTATCAAGCAGAACACAAAAGGGTGGTTACGTTCACCCTAAAAAGGTTATACCACAAGCAAGAGAAAAACAATTATTAAGACCTTGTGCACCTGAGAAAGACAACATATTATAAACCCAGACTATTTTCTAAGCCTGAATGAGCTGCATTTACAACTGCAATAACAGAGATAATGTAGTTTAAACTATCTGAAAAAATTCCATGTGAGCCTCATCCCTTTTCATGTTAAGTCACTTTCAGAGCATGACATATTAACAAATCACTCAGTGTTACGCATTTATTTGAGGGAATAAACATGAAGAGAGATGCTATCTTTCCTATAGCTCTCTTGAGGATACACCCAAGTAACTAAAAAAATCTCTCTAAAATTATTTGAAAAACAAAAAGTACCCCATGGGTTCAGAGTCATCACTTCCCTGAATCTGCATCAGAGTGCAGTTCACAGCTTCAGCTTTTCTGCGCAGCCTCCACTTTTCTTTTCTCCTCACTCTGTGGGCAGGATATTAACCCAGAATTACAGAAGTCAGCATTTTAGAGTGATCAGCTAAGCCACTCGGAAGACAAAGGTAAGAAAGTAATTGCAAATGATTACCTATTGAAGTCTGTGACTTAATGGATACCTTATAAATTCAGGATCTTTGAGAACGGTGAAGAATAGCATTATCATAAGTAAATGGGAACTTTCGTATCATGAATATCTCATGCATAAGTAAGCGTCATGACAGGAAATGCAGAACCAGAGGTTTGAGGAACAGTCTGAAAAAGGAAAACTTTCAGCATTGTGAAATGCTAATGTTGGGAATTGAAAATATAAGTGCAGGCAAAGATGTTTAAAACAGCAATTTAAAAATACATATTTTTTTTAATTGCATATTGGTCTTAAGAATTATCACCAACAAAATATCTGAGATCCATTCCAGAAAACTTACAATAAAAATACAGTAAGATATGAGCAGAGGAAGCTTCTAGTCTCAATACTCCCTTTCATATCAAAAGCAGTTAAAGCCAAAAGGCTGAACACTTAGCTTCAGGGCAATGACTGACTTCTCTATTCAGTAACACAAAGCATACTTCCAGACAGTGTCAGTGAAAGTGCACATCTCTCAGTCTATGTTCAGATTACCCCTGCCTCTAGCTGTTGGCAAGTAGAAATGCCCCTAAATCTTCATGCTTCCCCATGTTCCCTGCTCTGACATGAAAAGCAGAATGGGATAAAACAGCCAAACATTACAACTAAGGCACACCAAAAATACCAGAGTGGCTTTGTAACTTCAACTTCCATTTAAAAAATCACAAATTACCAAACTTGCATTGGAAATGCTTCAGCACAGTCACCAAGGCTGTTTGCAAAAGTATCAACTTTTGCTAAGCAGTATCAGCTAGTTCTTGTGGAAGCTTCTTTTGTCAGTGACTCATACCAGGGTTTTGCTCTTGAAAATGTCTTCTCACTGAAAAATGTGGAGATTTAAGAGAAACAAAAAACTCAAGGGCTCTAGCACTGGTGTCCAGATCAACAAATAGCACAATCTACTTCCTCTCCATGTTTAAGTGGAAAGCCTGAGCTCTCTGGAGCCTGCAGATATTAAAAGCATAGTATGTCCTTCTTCCAAGTATGTTGATAATAGCAAGACACATTCTCATCAACAGAAAGCTGGCGTAATTCTTGGTTCCAACCTCCCCCAAAGAGCTATTTTCCATGTCATCAACCAGTATTATATTAAGTAAACAGCATCAGTGCAGCTAATGAAGAGATAAAAATTTCACAGCCCTAATAAAAGATCATAAAATTTTCAGTTTATTTTCATTCAAGTATTTATACATAAACACAAAATGCTTCCTTTGTTTTCTTTGTAAACACTTTAATACTTGAACATCACAAAAATATTTCAAGATGTGTGGCAGCTAACTTAAAGGTGAAAGAAAAACCTAAAGCAGCTCTATCAGGCTGAAAGCCATACAAAAAGATCAGGTTTTAAAAATAAAAGCCAAGCATGTTGCTGCTTATTTGATTCTGCCCCCTTTGATAAGGTATTCCCTCAAGGTACTTCTAACAACAACACCGAACAGGAAAAAGAAAGAATTCGAACCATCTGAACTGGCAGCTCAATATGCAACTCAGTAGGACAACTCTGAAATCTGAGGGTTCTCTAAGGTTGTCATCTTTTACATGAGTCTTTCATAGGCTTACTGAATGCGGTAGGCTGATTAAATTTAATGAAAAAGAGAGCCTGGGTTTTGTATCTTTTAAGCCTGAAGCTGCACTTGCACAGCACTGAACAGGGAGCCTGAACCAGTACTTCTTCAGTAGCAAGGTGGTAAGTGTGCCTGCTGGGGGTGACCTATTCTGCAGCTGTAAGGCACACCGAATGCATCATTCTCTTTATTGTGTGCAAGTTTTTAAAAGTTGCACAAATTGCAGTGTTAGATGTATCCTTAGATGTATCTCTGACTCCTTCTCCAGAAAGGAAGCTGGGGCTGACAATATCCCCCAGTGGATAATTCCCTTAAGTAACCAGGGTTAAGATCATTTGCGTCTTCTGAAGCACCCAGCGTTCAGTTCAGCTGATAAATACAGCAGTATGTGCAGGGTTCTTCCTGCTTCTCTTTTAAAAAGACAGGCCTCCTCACTCTAAATACCTATCTGTCGATCTTCTTTCATACATCAAAAGAGACACTAAACAAACTTCACTTTCCAAACCCCTTTAAACATTTATGGCATAGCATGCAACAAAACCGTTAATAGCCCCTTGACAAAACACAAAATGGAAATCATCTAAACAAGAGACAAGCAACAAAACATCAACTAATTAACTAGGGAAGGAAGCCTGGAGCCAGAAGTACGAGAGCATAGTTTATTCTTTTGTAGCAGAGCAGTAATTTTACTGCAAGGTCAAATCAAACTGAAAAGCTCTGCTGTACTGAGCTTTGGCCCAAACCAGGTGGGAGTGCACCAGATCATGACCAAAGGCTTCTCACACCAAAAATTAACTTTGCAAGTTAAAAATGGACAGACCAGGAAGAAAGCAGTATAGGAAAGTAACAGGTACCTGGTGTAGGCGACAAGCTTAGCCTAAGAAAGAAACCACTGACACCTTCTCTGAAAACCTGCAAGATTTCTAAACTTCTGCTATCAAGCAATGCATCTGGCAGTGGGGATTTGGCAGAGTTTACGGAAACATAGCAGTGGATGAGATGATAGCACAGAGGAAGCATGCGAAAAATGACTGATCTTGCACTGGGAAACGCAAAATCAGCTTACAGAACCTATAAAGGATATCAGTGGGAGGTGTAAGAAAACTGGTGCAATCACAGAAAGTGCTACTTTTCCCAAAATAAATGGTTTGGGTCAGATCATAAGAGACTGAATTCAGGCTAATTAAACCGCCAAGAAAATCTGAGCATAGTTATTTATAGATTAGTTTCTCCTCCTTGGTATCATGAACAGAAATATAAAAGCAACTAGTTATCTGAAGTCTTTATTGTGGTAAAATATATTATGAATCAAAAAAAACCTAGAGGGTGATACAGGAACACCTTCCCTTGGCTTTTGTTTGGATTCTACTGTGATAAGAACCTCAGGCTATTAAGAAGCCACCATCAGGAACATGCTTTCTTCAGCTGCATCCCTAATTAGTTTTGTTTCTTTGAATACCTGTTTTTCTCATTTTATAACTCTATTTCAGAGAAGCTCAGGGACCCAGCTTCCAACATGTGCCTTCTGTGATCGTAAGTACTGCAGTTTTGGATACGCCAAGTGAAATATTTAGCAACCAAAGTAACATTTACCAGAGGGAGCAGAACACTGCCTTCCAAGACACCTATGTTTTATTTCACAGCAGCAGGGTGCATCCAGTTAGCACTAACAAAGACTAAAAGCTGTGCCAAGATACATTTCACTAAAAGATTATGGTAATACTTGAACATTGTCTTTGATTTAAGGAACCTCAAAGAACACTAGTATATAACTGCAACATTGTTACTGTTCTGCTCTGGGGTATGCTATTAGAGAAGTTATGGCAGCGAAATTCACAAAGTAATGCATTCTTATTGTTCTTCCATAAAACTAACTGAAAGGACTCATGCATGTACAGTTCTCATGTTACGTGCACTATAGCTGAAAAGAACAGAGATGCTGTATTTGACCATTTCATATATACTATGCTACAATTTTGCCAGCAGAAAGTAGAGACAATTCTGGCATCCTGCATTTCAAGAGAGAAGGAAACTCCTCAGCTCAGTGGATGCTATAAATATCACAGAAACATGCAACTACTAAAACTTTCATTTTTTTTTCCCCTCCAGCAAAGAGGGTTAACATTTATGTCACTACCCATGACATTAAAGATGTCTCAGATACCAGCATCTGCCAAAGAAATTGAGAAAAAAAATCATTTCAGAGAATGCCACCTGGCAGAAGAAGGAGAAGACCTAGGAGACAAGGGAGAATGGAAGCACGTTACTACTGCTTTTGGTGACAGGCAAGTTCCTCCCAGGCTGCCTCACCTTCCAAGTGCCCTCATACAACAGGCATGAGGCCCTGGAACAGGATGGACAGGCAAGTGATGATGTGGACAAGGTTCTCCTGCTGTGCTGATCCTCCTTTCTCTAGTGAACAGTGACGGGACCCAAGGGAACACATGAAGATGTGTCAGAGAAGTGTGGGCTGGATGTAGGGAAAAGTTCTTCACCCAGAGGGTGGTTGGACACTGCAACAGGCTTCCCAGGGAAGCGATCACAGCACCAGCCTGAAGAAGCAATTGGACGATGACCTCAGGCACATGGAGTGAATTCTGGGGCTGTCTTGCACAGGGCCAGGAGTTGGACTCCATGATCCTTTTGGGTCACTTCTGACTCATGATATTCCGTGATAAATATAAGTTTAAAAACAGAAGGAACATTTTAAACATTGATCAGAACAAGTAGCAAATTAACTTCCCGCTTTCAAGGTCTATTTTGAGAGGCTGGTGGTTGTTGGTGTTGCTACAAGACCATATTTGTCCTTCCACGGAAGGCCTCTTAACATGTAACGGCTGAACATGAAATGGCTAGGACACTTAGGCAGGCCATGAAAAAGCTGAGATGCAGGAGTTAAAATGAAAGAAGGCACATGAAAGGAATAAAACTGGGCAGATTAGGCATTTCTCCTAAGAAAGTGGACTCAACTGACAGGTTGAATGTATAGCACAGGACTGACACGTAACTTTTATCCAAGTTCCCATGTCTCACTTAGTTTATGATATAATGGGCAAATATGTAACAGTATTTTGGGACTAAAAACTAGCATGTTTTTCAGCATGTAAGTCTCTCAAACATGCAATCATACAATACCTGCAGAGAAAACTGGTTCCGCATCCCTTGTCTCATTTATCAGTTTGCCTCAGACTTACAGTACGTGCTTCGCTATTTGTCAGAGATGGAAAACATTCCTGTACTTACTCAGAGGTATAAGCGTCTGATTAAACACCCCACTTAGTGCAACGGAGCATGGCAGAACAACAGCTGTACAATACAACACAGCAAAATGAGATGAGGAACTGCAGGGAAAGGACAACTAAGTGCCTTTTGTCAAGCATGCCAAGAAGGGCACACATCTCTTTTTTTTTCTGAGATGTATCCTGAAGAATTCTGGCACTTCGTAAAAAGCAAGTCTCCTATAACATTTGAAAGGCGCATTTCAGAAACTAGGTCAGTCCTCAACAATGTGCTATTAGTATCTTAAACACAAGGATGGTTTTAATTATGAAGGAAATGCACACCACCGTATCAGCAGAAACACAGCGGGTTGCTTCCCCTTCCTCCACTTTCCAAGTAGAATCTCCACCTGCTTCATGAGTCATTACCCACAGACCGCTGCATCAACATATATGGATTTCTTGGGCAGTAACATATCGTAAGAACTCGAGTCAGGATTTTATAAGGACTGAGCCTCGGGATTCCAAAAACCAAAGAGAATATGGCATTTTTCTATCTGAAGTATCTTAAACTGTCAGATCTTATTCAAATCTATGCTCAAAAAGCAAGACAAATAACTTTGGCTATATATGGATACAGCTAGCATTTTAAAGGATTGCATGGTATTCAAGCAAGAGAGGAGGATCACAACTTCCCATGTTGATATCTCAGAGTTCATCTCCCACAACTCTGCTTGACTAAGACTGAGATAAAGTTGCACTCATTAGTTCAACATGGTCACACTTCAACATTTGCATGCCATCCAAGGATCAGTCTGGCACTCAGGCTTTGTGCAGTGACAACACCTAATGTGAGGCTTTTTTTTTTTTTCAATCCTTTGGCTTCCCTAAAGCAAAGTATTAGCAACTGAGCACATTAATGTGGGGTTTCTTTATTCACTCTGGGTTTCTCTTGGTAACTGTAATACTACCAGTAGTAACTCTGGGGGTTTTTTTTACATATTTGTAAAACCTCTGTATGACCACTGTCATTTCTACACATTAATTTAGCTTGATCTTGATGTCACACTATAAAATGATTTTTCTCACAGTCCTAACCATATTCCTGGTTAATTCACCTTCATGGAGGCAGAATTTCCTCCAACAGCACTGGACTCAGAAACATACTCTAAAGGTACTTAGAAAGATATGAAAACAAATAATATTTCTGTATTTTCTGTTTTCCTAAGAAATGCTTTGAAATGTTCTTTTATCTAACTGTTTGCTATGTACTTTTTCACACAACAGCCATTTCAAATTCTATTAAAAATAAAGTATTTACAATATGAGTGCATTCCTTCACTCTTCTAAGTCTTTAATCTAAAAACTAACCAAACAATTAAAGATGAAATCCTTTATTAAATTAACGTGGCGGAGGACTGGATTTCACTTTGGACTTTTTAACATAATCATTTCCTTCTACCATCAGTGTCTAGTCACACCCAAAGGCAGGCCTTAAGTCATGTAGAAGTGAGGACACTTACCCATCTCCACTAAAAGGTTATTTACTTTAGAATGATAGTTTACATCTTCATCACCCTTTTCCCTTCTCTTTTTCAATTCCAACTAATATAGGCTCTTTCCAAAGACTTTGGATAGATTTGATCTCAAGGACAGCAAAATGACAGCAGTTTAGAACAGACTATTTTTGATCCCCATCAAGGTAGGATATCAGTTAATTGCTTAATTCTCACCAAGCTTGGCCAAACAGCCCTAATTTAAAAAAAAAAGAAACATAAGAAAACTAAAAAAATGTTAAAATTTTAGTTAATTATATAAAAATAAAGCAGTGCCAACATTCATACTTACAGGCTGAGGCTGTTCTGCAATACAGCAGTTGAAACACAACCAAAACTCACTCATTGTTTACAGTCTGAAGTGGGAACACGGACGAAAAGCAGGACTCAACCTTCGTAAGTCTGTCTGCAGGTAGTAAGTTCTTTGAACAGGTTTATTTTTAATGGCTCCAATGTGAAAATCTTTTTTTCTGTTGAGCTCTTCTCCAAAGACAAGTCAGTCCCAGGACAAAGAACTTGAAGGCAAAAAGTTATTTTAGAGTCTTCTTCCAGAAGGTTGATCCCAGCACCAGAGAAATATTACGTATGCTTCTTTGGTCCCTAGCGTTAAGTGAACCTGAAAACAGAAGTACATTAATCAGAAAGAGAGAATAAAAATAATCTCAGTCTACCAGCCAGCTACCCACACCACTGATTTCTCAGTAATACCCTGAATCACAGACTGAAGAGACACGAGGAAACAAGTCAAGTGCTTATTTCTTCAGCGACTACCAAAATCAACATATACCATAAATCCATATGAGACTTACATTCCAGCTTTGGTTAGTGATATCAAGAACTGGTGTCCAATCTCCTGGCAGTCATCTTGGTTTGCTTATAACTTTCAAATGTAATTTCAGAAAGTGGTAATTGCCCATACACCCCTTTACACTTCTTAGGGAATCATGCCTATTAACACATCGTATTTCTCAGTGGAAAAGGTACCCAGTCCATTCACAGTGTGAGGTTTAAATAGTATTTAACCCAAACCCTGTTAAACAATTGTCAATCAAAGGCATGCTCTCCTAAATGTTGAGGCAACAAATACATTTCTGTATACTGAAAATTTGCAAAATGGCTGGACCTGGTCAACACAACGTATTTTCCTTCCACCTTCTTCTACCCTATGTTTCATTTACAGTTGACTTCAAAATAGGATATTACTTGTAGAGCTTGAAACTGTTTCCTTAAACCTCTAAAACTCCTCAAGTGGAACAAATGAGGCTCCAGATTCCAACCATTCCTTTGCTAAAATAATGTTTGTTGGTAAACCTCCATTCGGGTTTCCTTCAGTAGGAGTGCAATAAAAATTCCTGAGAGATTTCTCTTATCTTGCCATGTATCATAAACTTTACTTGCAGAGAAAGTGAGATAATGAGCATTCAGAAGTTTTTACAGGCACACTCCGTAATAATTCCTTATACGACTGCATCTTTCACTCACACAGATGTTTGCACAACTATTACTTCTATGCAATTCCTCACGGCATGAAGGGGGTTTGGAGACTCCATGCAATGCATAGAACTACACATCTATACATACACAGGTTCTGTGGCAGAGCAGTTCCACTTTGCTACCACCTTCATTAGCTCTCTACATGCCAAGCACACGAGCAAAGACGTCCCTCATTTACTACATACGTGCCAAGTCACTGCACTGTGTGGCCACGACTAGCCAGGTACTTTCCAGGACTATTGTCTACAACACACACAGAAGGTATACTGCAGAATCTTCCCCATACTGTACCCAAAGCCTTTGGGAAGCTTTCACTCTTCTCAGCTTTTAAGACACTGACTGAAGCTCTTTGAGACATAAATATATGCTGCAGTAACACCATCTAAATAGCAAAACCCCAGCCAAAGTACTCGCAATTCCTAGCTTTGAAAAATCAACCGATAGGGTCTAAATTAGGTGTATACGCCTGTTTTTGGCATACCTTGCCTAAAGATCAGAACAGGCGGGGGGGGAAATACTTTGCTAGGTTATCCTATTGCTAACACCATACAAAACAAAGCAGTTTTATTAAACAGGATACCTCGAAGGTAAGAAAAAAACCTAAACAAGCAAACAACCCCCACTCTGACAAAAATACTTCTACACAACCTTTTGCTTGTCAGACACTTAAAATAAAAAGGTCTTAGAACAGTGCTATCATGACATATTTTCACTACTTAGAAGGCATTTTTCCTGCTTTAAAGATCACCATCTAAACCCCATGAATGAGTCAAGAAACTGCAATAAAACACAAGATTCAACAACCAGTAGTGTGAAATCCAAGAATGAAAATAAAAGCCTCCAAGGAAGTTCTCGCTCCATAATTAGGTGGTTTCACACCATTTTCTCAATTATTCTGGTGACTAAAAGTTTCATGAGCTTTAAATAGCAAGACTAACAAAGAAAACCTTGACAGGAAAATACTCTGGTGTTCTGCAGGCTCAGAATTTGCATGCTACACAATTCATTTCTAAATTTGATTCAGTATGTCACAAAATCAGAAGTAAAATACAGTTAACTCCTGTTAAGCATGTAACATTTAACAATTCTAGTCTAGTGTCTGTGCATCTTATGTCTTCTTAAAAGATGGTTGATTTACTTCTGAGAAGATAGGCTTGAAGTTGTTCTGAAACACGGCAATGCACCCCCAAAGCCAGCTGCTCAGATTATGAGAAACAGAGAAATCAAATACTCAAAAGTTTGCATTCTGAAGTTTGATATATTGTAAGCTGCTGGAGCAATAAATGGATATCATGCAGTCAGTTTTTCTTGCTCTGCAAGTGCCCCAATATTCTGATTTGTGACTCCTGAACTCATGACACTTGTTGCTTCCTTACAATCTCTCTTTAACAAAGTCCAGAACTGACATATCAAATTGTTGTTCGCACGGAGGGTTAACTTTGATCTGGTTCTTACACCCAAGTGCAGAAAACATACACTGAAAGGGCAGGGAAATTCCTTTTGTTGATCTGTCTCTGTGTTTTTTCACTGATAGCTGGCACACTCCTCCAGCTCACTGCGGCCTCAAGCGCTGTGCCGAGCTGAAGCCCTGGGAACAAACCTGAAGGGCTTGTGTATGCACCTGTGAGCCTGGAAAGCTCCTCCTGGTTACAGAATACCCAAGCATGCAGAAGTCTTGCTCTACACGGTCACCCTCTGCAAGCAGGACTTGTGACCTCTAGGACAGTCAAAAATGGCTCCCTGCCTTAGACCTAAAGCTTTTGAATGACAAAGCCAAGTTAAAGATTGTAAATAATAATCTCGGATAATATGTTTATTCTTAAAAATGCATTTTTAGGCCTGCAAAGTGCTACATTTGCCTTTAGTTTGGTGGTTCTGCAATCACGAACAACACTTCTTCAATCTGTTGATTTTTGATTAAAACACACAGTTGACGTATCAGTAGGTCTGGAGAAAACTGACATTAACTGCACCTTTTAAAAGGCAAACAAATGCTTAGCATTATTGGTTAGAGCTCTGGAATCTCATACACCTTCCTAGTCTGCTAAACGAATTATTTTTACAGGAACCAAGTTAATATAAGTATCAGGTATAAATGTGCTGCACCAAAATGGAAGGAAAAAGCAATTAAACTGAAAGCAAAAAGGTGTATTGGTGCTGTGATGTTAATGACAACACACTAGAATTTCTCTTACACTGCCAGTTGCTTGTTTAAAGAACAAGCTGAAACAGGAAAATTCTGCTGTTCTTTTCCAAATTATTGGTTATAAAGAAAGGAAGAAAAAAGTATCATAGCGACCTACAGCTACTAGTCAGGTAATTATGTAGTATCAGTGCACTAGCAATCTCATGGGAAATTGTTCTTGCAAAGCTTCAACTGCACCCCAAGCCTAGCTGCAATTAATGAGGTCTCAAAACACATGCAATATTTCACAGCTAGCTCTCTGCCTTTTCATAGCATTAAGACTTGAAGCACAGAACCATAGAATGGTCTGGGTTGAAAGAGACCTTAGAGATCATCTTGTTCCAGCCTCCCTTCCACAGGAACACCTTCCACCAGACCAGGTTACTCAGGCCCCCATCCGACCTGGCCTTGCTGAATGCCCCATCCAGCATCCCCAACTGTCAGGGATGGGGCATTCACAGCTTCTCCAGGCAGCCTGTGCCAGTGTCTCACCGCCCTAACTTGGCATCATTTGCAGCATTGCTGCATTCTTCTGCGCAGATTTGCCGGATGAAGAGCACAACAGAAGCTGAAGAACACACTTCATGGTAACAGTTCTGCCACCCTTTGGTTTTTTCTCTCTGCCCAGTTTATGGTGCTCAGAGTAGCAGAACAGCATAGAGCTCACATTGAAAAGACAAGACAATTACTCTGGCTGGACCAGAAATTTATCAGAGTGATTAGTGGTGAAACACTCATTTGCTTTTCCTACATTAACTTTTTGAACTCTGTATGCAACTTATTTTAGAATGGATGATTCACATTAAGAAAATGCACAGGACTATGATGCTAAACAACTTTGTCACATTTTAAGGCTTTTATACCTTAGTTATGATATTAATTCCATAACATTTGCAGAAATTCTTAAGTATGAAGAAATCAAGATTTTTAAAATAATACATTGTTTAGAATTTAAAGTGAAAAGCAATAAGGTAATTTTCATTACTCTAAGGTTTACTCCATAGTGGCTGGTCTAATGCAAAACCAAAACTACTTCTTATTGTTAAATACCAGTCACAGAGGCAGTGCAAGCACCACATTAATGAATAGTGGGCAAAGCACATTCTGCTACAGTATCATCCATTTTTCTTATAAAGCAGTATCAGCTGTTCTGTGAGAAATATACAGAGCAGGAAAGGAGGAAAGGTAAACTAAGAAATCAATTTTCTTAGAGCCCTCCGAGCTCTTCACATTTATTGATATAAAGCAGGTTAGACAGCACTTACCTTACCTGATCCAAACAGGAATATGCGCTATGCTGTGGAGAGTCAGTCAGAATAAAACTACTTAATTAATTATACAGCTTGAGAACAGCCTGCTCTTTTTAAAAAAGCATCTATAGTTCCTTTTAAGGGTGAACTTTCTATATCCTTTGACTTCATACTGTCATTGCAGCTTCAAACAGAAAGTGTGGTAACTATGCTTAGACCAACCACTACTTGAAGCAAATAAAACCACAGGAAGAGAAAAAAAAAAAGACAGGTGTTAGTATCTGAATTTTAACTAGGTTTGCTCCAAAGCTCAGACTACTATTTAAGGAGAATAGGGAAAAAAGGGTAAAAAAAAAAGCAAATCATGAACAAAAAGTCATAAGTATGCCATGTCACAGTATGTCATGACACAACATGATGTACCACAATAAGCACATGCAGGCACAAAGTCATGACCAAGTCTACTACTAGTATTTTAATCTCAAGCACTTCATAAGAAAACACTTTACAGTTATTCTTACTATATTAGAGTCATTCCATGAAATACATAGGTATTTTGATTTGGTTTTTTTACCTTAAAGGCTTTGAAAAGCTATCATTTCTTTCAATACTGCAAGCTGTAAGTAAATTATAATTTCTGAGGGTATTTTAAAGACTTCTTTCATGCTTTTCACTTTAAATCTCCATAGTAGCCACAGTTTTTCCTCTTAATGATGACTAAATAAAGTCACGTGGCAACCAAAAATGTGGGGGGGAGAGGACTAAGGTGTGTTCAAACCAAGAGAGAGGTTGTGCTGGTGCACACTTCCTTACACTTACAGCTGTAGCAACTGAAGGACACTCTCCAGCTCTCAAAGGAAGTGAGAGGTTCATTTGCCAGCCTCATTTTTTGAAAAAAAAACATCTACAAGAAGCAAGAGGTTTTAAACAAAGACAACCTACAGAGAAAGTTGCCATCATTCCTGAATTTTGTATCAGAAGCTTTATTTCATTAGGGCACTGCACTTACAGAAGCACTCTTCCTCCATTCCGCACTACCAGAACAAACACTTCTGGGGACTTTGACACTGATTTTAATGCAGCAATTATGTTGTGCACTTTCAAACCCTGAGAAACTTGAGCTGCAAGTAACTCTTGCCACACAAAAGACAACATTCGCCATCAACACAGCCCAAATAAGGCTGAAATAGTTTTTTCATTTCCTCATCATCTTCCTGTATCGATTCTGCCTCAAATCCCTCCCAAGTGCTTTAGGGTTTAGTTTCAAGACATGTAACACTCTTCTTTAAAGTTTGAGTTAGACTTTCTTGTACATTTTTAAACTGTGAATGCGTCTGTCCTGACTCTGTAAAAAGGTTATCTTATTCATGTCTTTATGACAGTTTTGCACATTATTACTAAAGCCATAAGACTGTAGGGTTTTATGTTGGGATTACTAGTCATTTGGAGTCAGTTCTTACTTTTTGCCCCCATTTTTACCGAAATGGTTTTCACTAGTGTATTTCCTTAAGCAATTTAGAAATAGCTTGTACTTCAAATCAAGCTCAACACAAACTAATAGCCATAAACAATTACTATTATAAGAGCAATGTGCTTCTGAGTTTAAAAGTTTCAAAGACAGATGAAAACAGGGGAATAGGATAAAGGTACTATTTACAGCTTACTTAAAGGAGATAGATGGGGTTGTTTTTTTAATTGTTGTTGTTGCTAATGGAACACAGTTTAGCTTTAGGAACAATCACATCTTTCACTGGAACACCTCCAGTTTTTGTGTTTTCAGTTTGTAGGAAGCCATCACAAGCTCACCTGCAATAAATGTACCCACCTGGAATAGCACATGGGAGGGCAGCAAAAGCTACAGGAAGGAAACCACAGCAAGTTTGTAAGGAGAAATACCAGGTTTTCCTTATCGGGTTGCTGATGGCATGAGGGGGAGCTGTAAAGAAGGGGATGGCAGGAAAGCACACAATTCTGTCAATAACAGCTCACCAAGTGTGACAGTAAACACATTAGCAAGTGCCAGCTGTGACCTTAAAGCAGAAAGCTTTTAAGCATCTTTACAGTTTGGTTTTTTTTTACAATCCTATCTGCAACTGCCTGAGTTTTACTCTGTAGCCCTTCAGTTACATTTATTTATTTCACCTGAGAATACGATCCAGCCCTTGAAAGGTCCTTATTATTTTTGTGCACAGAACCAATAAATGAGACAGTATCATACTAGTCACATTAAAATCCTTCATGTTCAGTTCCATTTCAAAGCGTCCTCCTGTCTTTAATAATTACTAATTAATTAATTAATAATTACTTTTGATATATATGGGTTCAATGCAGCTTTCTGAAACAGCCAATTCATAGCTCATACTATTCCCCACATTTACGTGCCAACAAGAACCTACTTCTCTTGAAACCACAGCATTGAATATCTAACAATTAGGCACTATGAAAATATAGAAAGACTAATAGAAAACTAATA
This sequence comes from Gymnorhina tibicen, assembly GCA_013399875.1. Classification (NCBI taxonomy): domain Eukaryota; kingdom Metazoa; phylum Chordata; class Aves; order Passeriformes; family Artamidae; genus Gymnorhina; species Gymnorhina tibicen. The sequence continues at coordinate 226,263 of VXAZ01009469.1, read as the reverse complement.
ATCCAAAATTATTTACTAAATAACAGGAAGGCAAACCAAAAACTAAATAAATATGTTCTGTCCTACCTAAGACATAGTCTAGGCATATTTTGCCCTACTTACAAAAACAGTCAGTTACGAACAAGTGAGCAGCCTTTGAGAATTCACTCCTATGATTTAGAAACTCTGATTTCATACTGACTTCCTATTTGCATTAAAAAAATATATATTCTGTTAAACAAAGTTTTAATTGGTCAGTAACATTTTCTTCTTAATTGGCAAATCCTACTGAAGGAAAAACAATACAATTCTCAGCTGGCCTCCTTGTTACTTCTAACTGGTAATACCAGTCAGGGAGGAAAAAAAAAGGGCCAAGTAATGGTTCAAGGCAAACTGTCAAGAACGTACCATTTCTGTAAAGAATGGAAAGAAAGAACCCCAAAACAAACAAACAAACCTTCCTGAAGAATGCCTAGTTATTACTTCTAAAGTAATGATGGGAAATCCTCAACACTGGCATCCAGGGAGACCATCATTTTAAACACAGTCCAGCATTAGAGAGAATGGAACAGTCTGTGCTCATTATGTACTACATGACAGTCCATACAAGATTCTGAAGGGACCCTCACCTGTTTTAGTATGACAATAGATAAAAAGCACTACTCACAGCATTTATAATATTCTTTTTTTCCACAGGAAACTAATACATCAAATCAATTCCCAAGGGAAGTTCGTGATGGAGGAAAGGAGTAAGTGTGAACAAGAGATGAAAAGGTCATTAAAAGTGCAAGGAGTTCACAGAAGCAAACTCTTACCAGTACAGCAAGTGTATCATGTCAAAAAATGTACCACCATGGCATGCCACTATTGCAGATTTTAACCAGCTATTGTAAAACAGCCCTGCAACACAAGTCTGAAGTCGTATCTAAAGACATTTTGATGTGCTTCAGTAAATTATTGCTGTCACTTCTGTTGTCCCAAACGCCTGGTGCACAGGGCCAATTTACACACAGAGAAAAGGGACCTCTGTTTTTTTATTCTAGTTTGTGCAAAGCAGGGAGCTAGGTGACAACCCACAAAAGGCTGGCTCCCCAGTCATCACGACTTTACACCATTTATACATTTTAGCAAACAAAGAAATCACAGTTCATTTGTGGCTAAAAGTTACACAGTTTCCTTTAATTAGTATTACACCTTCTACTGGATAAATGATTCTCATGCTAATTAGTGCACAGGTTCAGACTTTCTCCTCAATTGGTGGGTTTCTTTATTCGGTGAACTGTGAGCCGGTGGTCCTAGTCTCCCTCTGCCAGAATTCAATTTTATCCAGTTGGAGCTGATCTCAGCACAGTTGTTGTGTTTGTTTTATTAGTTTCTTCCTTATCTTAGGAGTTTTGCCAAAAGTCCTTGTGGCACATAAATTCTGCATTGTTTTTGTCCACTATCAGCAGTACATTCTTCTTCCCAAGCTTTGTTAACCTCCCCATGGGTCTGAGATCACTGAAGAATGTCAAACCCTAAATCTTTGCAAGGCAATTCTACCTACAAGTAATTTATCTAATACCTGGACATCACTTCTTCAGCTCCCACTCGTGCAAAACAATTATGAGACCGAGTGCAGTAAGCATAAGCATTGTCATGTTTTGTGGGACTGGGTAAGTCAATTTCACTCAGTTAACCCATGACACTACCCCGGATTCACATGTGCCCATTTGAAAAGCCAGACTCTGTTCAAGCCCTCCTTGGCACGTGACAATGCATGCTTCACAGAGGAAGAGTGCATCAGCAGGCTGTCTCGGCTTTAACTTTCAGTTCCACAGCTCGCAAGCAACGAAACGGAAGTAGGTTTCTGTTCAAAGTGTGACAGAACTACGTATTTTTAATCTGCTAGCATTTAAGGCCTTACCAGTTATTAACACTTGTTCTCTAGCCCTTTTATAATTTCTCTATTACTAGCTCGTTTAGATGACTTGAACTCTGTGTATGCACCCACATACAGGCACGTGGGAGACTGCTTAAAGAAACTTAAAAGTTATGACAAATCACATTTTCAAAGGTACTTTGGGTCACTCTAGAGTAGGAGTGTAATTTAGGAGTTTTGGAGTATGTACTCACAGAAGTTGTAGGCAGAGGCCTGTGAGTTCATGCAGTCCATTTTCTCAAGAATACCAAGCCCCAGGAAGCCGTACAGTCTAGTGTCACTGTCCAGCGCACTGTACTTTCAGAACTCACTTAAATGTCACTATTGTCACTGTCCAGCGCACTGTACTTTCAGAACTCACTTAAATGACGATCCTGCAGCTTACTACAGGTGACATCTCTTGGCTTGAACTTCTACCACCTTTCCATTTTTGGTTTGCTCATTTGAAGAGCACTCACACAAGAACCACATATACACAAGTCTAAGTCAGGCTTTGACTGGTCTGAAATGGTATCAGTTTTTCCTGACCAGACACTTGAGAACAGCATACTAAACATTCGGTTCATTTTACATTAAGCCCATCTTCTGACTGAAAATGATGCAGAAATACCACCCAAATTAGGCAGAAAAAGCAGGATGTTACTGGGGCATATGGCAGAGCCAGAAAGCAAAGAAGTTTTACAACTAGTGAGAGGTGGCAAGTGCTAACAGGGCCTGTTTAGATTTCATTCTAAAGATAAGCATGTGGAGCGGCACCAGTAGACTCACAAAGCAAGTCTCATAAAGAATGCTCTCGTCAGAAACCTGCATACATGTAAAAATCCTTACCACAGCATTATGTGTTTCAGACCAGACCACGTGGAGAAAAACAAAATTAGTAAAATGACAGGCTTTTTCTTATTCTCCATCCATAGCCAGAGATCAGCTAGCACATAACTGTGTAACACACAGCACAAAGTGATGCCTAAACAGGAGGGTCACGTTTCATCTTTTTCTAGCAGTGTACAGCAAGAAATGGTTTTTTCCCCTGCCTCCAGACATTTCTTAAGTCGCTTAAGAGAAAGGAAAATCTAGACGTAACTATAGCAACAAAAAATCTGGTCCAAGTACCGTAATTTAAGTACGCCATAATGCATTTAAGAGTGTCCTAATTCTGTAACACTTAAACAAGTACAAAGAAAACGAACTGAAATACAGCTACTAAGAAGTACACACAGAGGGCTTCTACACTTCCACAGCACAGATAACCCCTTTTAGCCACTTCTGCAGACAAGAAATCCACTAAATACTATGACTGCATGGGCATGCTCATGTCCATATGAAGCCACACACACAACCTATAATTAGTAACTGCTGCAATCATAAAGTATTTCATTTCTATGGCTAAGGCTATCATGCTATAACCAGCAAGTATGAAAACCACCAACCAGAAAGCTAACAAGCTTTTACCTCTACAAACTTCAGACAGCCAGCCTGTATTAAGGAGAGTAAGTACAAACTGAGAAAAGTTTCTAGGGCCACCTGAAAAAAAAAATTCATATACTAGAGTTGCAGTCAGTATTAATAACATTTTCAGATCAACAGCCCTTTTTGGTTTGTTTTGCTGGAAGGACCACTCATTTTTCAAAACAGAATGAAATTTAGAAAAGGGAGAAAAATCAGAAACTCTTCAGATTTTTTTTGTACCTACAGTTGCTCACACTAAGCCATTTACACATGCACAGTCATACCTCATTAGCAGCAGTAACACCAGTACCTATACAGGGCTGTTTATTATAGAGAAAATACTGTAATTCCCAAAATATCTTCTTTTGTTACTACCTTCAAACTCCAGCTTGATGCAGATAATGCACATTAATAATGTGCATTAATTAAAAGGAATTACTGCTCTTTGCTTCTTCCCTTCCCAAGTTGAAATTTCACTGCAAATGATCCTTAATACTGAGCTGAATTTGAGTATTTAATTTACTCTTTAAAATAAGTCCTTGACCACAGAAAGCTCTTGCTGCTTATACTGATAAAATGTTTATCTCCACAGAGTACGAAAAAAATGTAACTACAAACAAAATCTTGAAAATCCTCACTGGCTTTCATTTTGTGACAGATAGCTAGCTAGCTAGCTAGCTAGCTATATAGACAGATGCTTACTAATTTTTTGGTTGGAGATCAAATTTGTTTGGCAAGTCCGTGATGGATGCACCCATTCTGAGTGAAGAGTGCTTTGATTCAGACATCACCAACAAGACGATTTGACTGAAGTCAGTCCTGCTGTGCAAAACTCTGCTAGGCCGTATCTTCACAGGAACTAAGGAATCTAGGCCATGTCTTACTGAGCTGACTGTGATGGGGTCACCCCCTCAGCCTTCTCCAAGCTGAACAAACCAAATGACCTTAACCACTCTTCAGAAGTCTTGCCTTAAGACCTTCCACCATCTTGGTCACCCTTCCCTCTCTAACAGCTTTATGTCCTTCTTAAATTGTGTAACCCAAAACTGCCCCCAGCACTCGAGGTGAGGCCGCCCCAGTGCAGAGCAGAGCGGGACAATCCCCTCCCTTGCCCGGCTGGCGATGCTGTGCCTGATGCCCCGCAAGACACGGCTGGCCCTCCAGGCTGCCAGGGCACTGCTGTTAAACAATGTTCAACTTGCCATANTACAAACAAAATCTTGAAAATCCTCACTGGCTTTCATTTTGTGACAGATAGCTAGCTAGCTAGCTAGCTAGCTATATAGACAGATGCTTACTAATTTTTTGGTTGGAGATCAAATTTGTTTGGCAAGTCCGTGATGGATGCACCCATTCTGAGTGAAGAGTGCTTTGATTCAGACATCACCAACAAGACGATTTGACTGAAGTCAGTCCTGCTGTGCAAAACTCTGCTAGGCCGTATCTTCACAGGAACTAAGGAATCTAGGCCATGTCTTACTGAGCTGACTGTGATGGGGTCACCCCCTCAGCCTTCTCCAAGCTGAACAAACCAAATGACCTTAACCACTCTTCAGAGGTCTTGCCTTAAGACCGTCCACCATCTTGGTCACCCTGCCCTCTCTAACAGCTTTATGTCCTTCTTAAATTGTGTAACCCAAAACTGCCCCCAGCACTCGAGGTGAGGCCGCCCCAGTGCAGAGCAGAGCGGGACAATCCCCTCCCTTGCCCGGCTGGCGATGCTGTGCCTGATGCCCCGCAAGACACGGCTGGCCCTCCAGGCTGCCAGGGCACTGCTGTTAAACAATGTTCAACTTGCCATAAAACCAAGTCCCAGATCTCTTTCCAACTCTCTTTCTGGACAGCTGCTTTTCAAACTCTTGCTCCCCAGTTTGTATATTCAAGCAGCATTACTTTGGACCACATGCAGAATCTGGCATTTGCTCTTGTTTCATATTAAGTTTCATATGGCTGGTGATTGCCCAGCTCTCTAGTCCATCCAGATCTCTTTGCAAGGCCTCTCCACCCTCAAGGGAGTCCACAGATCCTCCTAATTTAGTATAACTGGTAATTGACGTAATGCAATTTACACAATACCTGCACTCAGACCATTTTAAAAAATATTCAAGAGCACTGGCCCTAAGATGAAGCCCTGTGGAACCCCACTGGTGACAGGTCCCCAGTCTGGTGTCACCCCATTCCCTGTAACCCTTTCTGCCTGACCCGTGAGCCAGCTGCTCACCCATCACGTGATGTGTTTATCCAGCTGTGGGCTGGGCATTCTGTCCAGAAGGATACTGTGAGGCAGTGTCAAAAGCTTTAGAGAAATCCAAAAAGATTACATCAACTGGCTTCTCTTGGCCTACTAGGTGGGTTACCTTGTAAAAGAAAATTAAATTTGTCAAACAGATGTTTCCCCTCATGAACTCATCTGGCTGTGACCAACGACTGCGTTGTCCTTAAGAGGTTCTTCAATAACTCCCATACCAAGTACTGAAGTGAGACTGACAGGCCTGTAGTTACCAGTCCTTCTCACCTTTCTTGAAAATTGGGTTAAATCACTGCTTAGTTTGCACTCAGTTAGTGCCTAACTGATTACCATTTCATTTCTGTTTAATCACTGGTTAATAGTAATTTGATCACCATTTAATCACTAATAAAAGCCTTTTAGTTAACATTATAACCGTGATGTCTCTTAGTTCACCTGCCACATGGCATTTTAATACACTGGATAATACGAACAAATTTACCAAATAAAGTTCAATTTTAAGTTATTAAAATTTAGAAAAATAAAATAGGAAACCAGGTAGAGATGTCCAATTTTAAACCCGAAAGACAATATGCCATCTTTCCTACATACGCATAAAAATAACTATGTACATATAGTCAGCTTAAACTAAAAATACATGGTGCACAAATTTTCAACACTGAAATGCAATTTCCTTGAAGATACCAGAATTATTGACCTAGTTAAGAAACAAAGTGCTATACAATAAAGGGAGTTTCAAAATGTTCCAGAAACATTTTAACAAAGTACATATTCGCAGCAGAACAGTTGCTGCTGTTCTGCAATCTGAACCCAAAGGAAACTAGATTGTTTCCTCAGGAATGAGCTGCCTATCTTGCCAAAGAACACTGACTTGTGTTCCCTGTGTACCCACAAAAAGGCCATTACTGTTAAAAATGTCCATTTGGGAAATGTCCTGTGGGTAATATCTCAGTGGCAGAGTAAAACTCACCTGGAGTTCTACAGCCAGTGTAAAATCACTGCAAATCTCAAATGCTTTGGCTTTTACAGGAAACCCCCACATATACAGGGGTGTATAGCTTACCTACATTGACAGGTATCCAGTGAGAGGAAAACCGAGACCAAAGGTGTCAAGGCTACAAGTCTTTTTTCCTATGAGCTTTAAACTAACTTGTTCATGCCAGTAAATCTTAATCAGGTTAATTTCAGTTCCTGAAACTGAAAGCTGCTGACAAAACCATAAACAACTTGCAGTACTTGTCCACTGAATATGAAAGAAATCTAAATATCTCAATTCTTAGGTTCTCACTATAAGCAAGTAAATAGGTAAGGTGAGAAGTGTACTCTGACACCAAATAACCACGGGATGACACTCTCTGAACTCTGCAATGAACTCCTAGTTATAGTAACAACTTCAAAATTGTATTGTCATACAGTAGATAGAAAATACAAGTATAGAATTTAGTTAGAAACATCCTTGAAAAAAACAGGCATATTCACAGATAGGATATAATTTGATAGATGTTAATTCAGTCTGCCAACAATTCACTAATAAATTGCAGATTATCCTATGTCACAAACTGTCCAATCTTATCCAAGAGCCTAATAACAGAATGTGTTTAAACATGCTTAAAATATGCTTCATAACATAAATTGCTTTTCTACTACCTGAGTTTTGGGGTTTTTTTATAAAAACGAAAGATCAACCAAACCTCAATTTCTTAATCTGTCAAAAACAAATTCCTATGAAATAAATGGAGAAAAGTATCGTTTATAAAACTGAAGAACCCTCTGTTCTCTGTGATGCAAAGTATTTTCTATAAATTACATCAATAAGCATGAGAAGACTGAGACATTACACCTGGACACTTTCTGTTTTGTTCCTCAGAACACAGCCAGAGAAACTTTCCAGGATACACCTGGATTCAGCAGGTGGTCTCTTGCCTGTCCTCAAGATAACAACTTTCTTGGTTGTGTCTATTTCACCATTAGCTCAATAGTTTTCTGTGAAATAGAAGCATTTGGTTTGTTTAAGATTCGGGCTGTGTGACAGCAGGGGACAACAGCCAGATCAAGAGAGAGATTGGCAAGATCTGGAGCAGGTTCTTGGCCAAGGGGGTGGGTGCGTGCAGCCACTGGGCATCCAGTTTGCTCCAGACTTCACCCCAGGAGGCAAGCCCTGGGTCAAGGACCTCACGCAGCTTTCCAACCCCCGTGTACAGCCTCGTGGATGTTATGTACCTCTGCAAGCACCCTCAGTGCAGGTAGCTCATGTTTTTAAAAGCTGGAGGAGAAAACAGATGAATATGTAGATTACTAACGTCTTATTTTTCTCCCCACAAACAAAATCTGATTGACGTGCATTACATTTACTGATTCGCTCTGACTGCAAAAGTACTTCAGCCAGCTGGCTTTGATGCACTCATGCATCTGCTGTTAGTTCTCTTTCTTAAAAATGTTTTCTGTTTGCTCTTAAACGTATTTTGCACTAGAAACACCCTTTCTATTCTTTTTTTTCCCCAATACAATCTAGATTAAGCTCACGTCACAGAATAAAAATTATATTCACTGGAGGCAGAACATGACATTTGCAAAGCTGAGTCATGCCAGCTGCTAAATACAACCTCTTTCGAAGAGGATTTACATAACACAATTTTTTTTTTTATCAATTAATCCAGGGACTGTGAAGGTATGCTGTTAACCTTATTGTTGGCAGAAAATGTTTTCTGTATGGTAAAACTCAACTCATAACAAAGTTATATGCTTCTCAATTAAGTGCAGTTCAAAAAACTCTACTTTACATCCTGCTACCTGCCGTTCAGAAACAGGTGTTGTGAATGCAGAGTCAAACACAGTGCTTCTGCTCTCTGGAGTCTTAATCACACCCCAGTTTCATCAAACAAAAACTAAAAAGGTGCCCAGCTCTTCTTATCACATTCATTCTCTTGGACTGAGCACAGAGTTCTATTCTGAATAGTAAGTAGCTACCACAACATAAGACATTCCCAAAAAATCTTAACCACTCAAAAAGGCCCCCAAAGAACCAGATCATAATCCTCCCTGCTCCCAAATAAGGGTATTCAATTATTTAGCTCAAGGCCAGACAGCATTTGCTGCTTAATTCCTATTAGCTTTCAGTTAGCTGTGTTTCTACACAACAACTTCTGCCTTTGAAAGTCTGTTCTTAACATAATTCACAAATTAGAGACCAATTTATTAACTAAGAAATCAGAAAACACATTCTAGAAAGGGGAAAAAATAAGGCAATGAAGAACACACTGGATATGAGACTAGATTAGCCCTTTGTTACATACACTATGCCTATAGAAGAGGTAGATGTTTAGCTGAGATGTGATTTCATGCATAATCATTGTGCTACACTTCATCCACATCCCACGACGGCACCTCTGGAGATGCCAAGTGTATGTGAGGGAGCTGACTTTCACAAGCAGAGCAGTGTTACCTACACCAGACAGAATTCTGGAGAAGGCTACAGGAAGTGAGTCTGGACCAGCTGCTGCAACTCCCACATACGGACAGGACCCAGACTCGCCCAGCCTCAGGGCATGGCCCTCCCCAAATGTCTCCCCACCCCTCAAACATTCTTGTACCTCAAACCCTTCATGGCCATCTCTGCAGGGTTGACAGCTGGGCATCCAGAGCTAGACGTAACTTTGTTGTTAAGATGTGACAATTGCAAAGCAGAGTCATGCCACAGGACCTAGCTACAAATTAGTCAGACAAGTGCTTTTCCTGCTGAAAAATGCAGTGTATTGCTATCCAGCACAAAGAAATCAGAGTTGCATCAGGTCAAAACTAAAATAACTATTTCCATATAATTGATACAACAACAAAAAAATACGGACTTAAAAGATTTTGTGTGGCCTAAGTAAATGCTTATTTGGCCTAAGTAAATGCTTTACAATAGTGCTGCACTCGTAAATGTCTTCTATTGTAATATCGACTTACTAGTCAACAGCTACTACGTAGCACAGACAAGCTCAGAGCATGCGGTCAAGTCATGCAAGACACCTTGTATGACACCTGTCTGTCAATTTCACAGAAAGACAATGTTGCTCTGAAAGGAAACAGAGGTGCCTAAGCTGAGCATAGACATGGATTTCTCATTTAGTTGATGTTAGCTAGAAAGTCCTCTGTTAACTGAATACTTTTAATCATTGAGAGCAATTAAGAGACCAGTACAGTGTTTTCACCAATAAATAAAAAATCAAAGTTAAATTACAAGGGATAAACACAAGATCAAGTTATCTAGCTTATTTATCAAACATAGAAGGTTTTTATTTGCATGGTCATGCTTTCAGATGAAAGATGGAAGCATAAAACACAACTTTAATTAGAAAAGTAATTATTATGTCCAAAACACAAATGACATTTTTGATATATCTGGCTTATCACTTTCTAAGGCAGGTTTGCAAAACTGCCTTTTGTACTCTGACACCCAGACTCCAGGACCCGCTTAATAATCTAATACAGACTTAATCAATTTACCTAAGTTAAATGCCATAGGGGAAAAACCAGATAGGTATTATTAAAAAACCACTTCCTAGTTTCTTCTTTTCTAAATTGTTCAACAGTCTCAGTAGGCAAGTAGTGGAAGCTTCAGCACATTATTCAGTGGGGGAAGAAATGAAAAGGTACTTCATGTATGTTAAAGAGCTATATTACCAAAAAAAAAAAAATTGATTCACCAACAATTCAAAGACTTGGCCAAAACTTTGAGAAATAGTACCAAGGAGGTAAGCAAACTACGTTTTTTTCCCTGAGTATATACTTAACAAGTTTTATGTACTCTTAGTAGATTCATTCCCCTTACGTCAGTCTTCTGTGTTCATAAAAGTTCTGCAGTATCCTCAGCAGCTCTTCAACAAAACTCACTGTACAACAGTCTAAAAAACCCCTAATGGATACAGCGAGTCTGTTCTTTAGGTAACATTAATAAAACACATACGCAGTTGTTATAGTTGCCAACACTTACTTGCCAGGTACACGCCAAGCAAAACATAAAAAGAAGACTTGTTGTCTTTGCTACAAATAGAAACAATACAGGACTATAACTGTACCAGATAACACTTCATTTCCCACTGTTTATTAATACAAGGGTTTGTGCAAGTCACTAGAATTTTGTATTCTATTTTAAAAGGATTCTCATATGACATAATAGGATTTTAAAATGCCTAATCTTTTTCTCAAGATACAGACTTTATACTTACAGCTTGAGATTATCAATAAGAGTCAAAAGCCTTGTAAGTGAGACAAGCTGCACAAGAAAAACAGGTTAAAGAAACAAGATATGGTGTGGAAAGAAACCTTAGTTACTAATGCTGACCTACAGAAGTTACCAGACAAAGTAATAACATCCTGTTTTCTGATGGATATATTTGCTAGAATTTCATTTCTTTGCATAATTGCTCTTTGCCAAGCATTATTAAATTGAAAGTAGATTTTTAAAACAACAAATAAATATATAGTTAAGTCATTGGTTGATTTGTAGCCACTAATATGCTTGTACTGCTTTGTATTTACCCAAATGTTCAGCCTTCTTTTGTTTGGGTGGGGGTTTTCTGTTGGTTTGTTTGGGGTTTTTTGTTTTATTTTGTAAACTAAGAAACCTAAAATACCTCCCCTGAAGTTTGAAAGTTCATTGTGTAGATAAATGCCAGATTAATTAAAGATAGCCTGCTTTAGAATTTCTAGTTACAAACAGAAACAGTGATAAATGGACAGGTATGCTTCCAGTTTGAAAAGGCCTCCACAACACCATTAACCAATACTCTACACAAAGAGACATTAAAGTAATAACTGAACCTCTAATCTGTTTGTATAATTAATTTTTTTAAATAGGCATTGAAATGCCATTTGAAGAAAACAAATGATGCAGTATCCATTACTGCCCTTAGAAAGTTAGTCTGATGATTAAGCCAGCTAAGTCTGAAAAATACGCCCCTCCATTTCCTTACAGTTCACAAGTACTTTCCTATCCCTCCCCCTCCCCTTAACTTTTCCCCCATGCTTCTCAAAGAACATTTTCTCTACCTCCTTGCTTTTGAAAAGGCAAGATACAGGAAGAAGTACAAATAAGCATCCGGAAGGTGTGCATGTTGGGGGAGATCACACATCACTAGCCTTTAACTATTACTTTCATTATGAGTAACACTAAGTAAAGACATACAACTCACTGTTTTAAAATAAATCAAGCAAGGCTTTGTACTAATTTTCACTATTTCACACTCACCTTGGTATTTTTGCTATGGATGCATTCCATATGGTTTGGGTTTTTTAAAAATTAATATATATTCTGTTGCTCTTGTCTATGTATCTAGCTTCTGTAGGATGATCTAACTGGTACAGCTCAAATCTCAAAGAAATAAAGATACTAGAGTGACAGAGGATGCAGAACTTGGGAAAAGTGACCCCCAAACGACTAGGCATATTCCTCAAGATACTTGCACTAGTATGCTGCTGTTCAGGCTGAAAATGGTGTTACAATTGTGTGCAACTTTTACCTTTCCGCTGGTATTGCAAACAAACAAAACAATCACCCTCAAGGTGTGTCAAGCTGCCCAATTCTCAGTCTCTAGTGCTTTTCCTTTTGTACTGTTTCTGTTCTTCCTGCAATTCTGCACTGTGAAGCAGGCATGTAAAATCCTGGGGACAATAGGGATAGGAGCCAGAAGTTGGAAAACAAAACAGAAAGAACAAATCAAGCAGCCCTTTCATGTGTTCTCCTCTTTACAGAGCAATGGTGAAAAACAGCCAGTCAAAGAGAACTAGGTTCTTCTTGCTACGGAGTCTTTTGATACTTTATGTTCTCACAAGTTTTGTTAATAGAGGAGCCTGTGCTTTATGCCCCTGCTCTGTGTTGTCCAGGTCTCCACAACAGCCCAGCACAGTCTTCAGACATTTCTCTTATCTACTTCTTGCTTTCTCTTTTTCCTCAAGAATATCTGCACTTCTCTCCTCCATCGAACACACATGGCAAGGAAAAATGATCCACTAAATATTAAATTCTGTACTGGTAAAAATAGTATCTACTTACAGCAGACGTTATCAGTGTGAAATAAAAATCTTGTTGCCGTAAGATGGCACAGCAATGAAGTTACATTCTTTTCCCCATTGTGGGCACTTCAATTTGGCCATCATGATACCTGGCAGTATTTGCTTATCCACACTGAATGAACATGTTCAAGTACAAAGACCTAGCTCTGGAGAATTTGTTTGGGAGGGAGGAAAGGGAAGAAATGAGATTATTCGTAAGAAAATGTATTTGGAAACAGTATCAGCAACTGTGATACAGATCAGAGGCATATTGTCTCCAAGCTATCTCTCTTACGTTATTTTAGTTAGTTACCTGCTTGCCAACAGGTAAGGAAGGAAAATGAAATAAACACACAAAATACTTCCCTCTAGTTCCCAAACTTCTGACCTAAACAGAAACCCTAAGGGAGCCTAAAAAATAAACAACGTTTTGGCCATAGTATTTCTCATGCCAAAACAATCACAAGGCATGAAGTACTTCTGCCGATTACTTGGAAAGTCCTGAATAACAAATGTCAAGTATAATACTTGTGCTGCCTCACAATGAAAAGAATGCTGCTGCCACACATAGTAAGAATCTCAATAAATATAAGCATGAAGACTCAAGTGTTTCTCACATCAATCAAAACCATTTACCCAGTTGAAACAGGGAAATACAAGTTCCTTTACTCAAGATCAATTACAGATTTTTCAGAGAGCCAACACAAAAGGCAATTTTTTGTAACACACATGACAAAGCCATAAGAAAAATGGCAGTGGCAACCATTGTAGCTCTTTGTATCACGAAGGACTAGCAGGTTCCTCCAAGACCTAAACAAGCCACAGACAGCACAGTAAATTACAAGGTTTAGCTCCTGAGAGATTTCAGATCAGACACTTTCAAGTTTAAGCCTGTAAAATAAATGCTTTTCCAGAACCCCTACGCTACTCTCACCATCTGGTGTCTTATTCTACTCTTCTGACAGGTAAACTTAGTTAATTAGTTATTTCTCTTAGCGAATACTTAGTTCCTTAGACCACAAGGTAAATATATATTCAGAATATATATATACGCATCCTGGCTCCAACTGTTATTATGGAGAAACAAGACAAACCACTAGAATTTCCTAATATATAAATCCACTACTTTTACCGGTACTGCCACGGTCAGTACATGCTTCCCTTTTAAAACACAGACCTAGTCTCATTTAACAGTGGAACTTGTTCCATGCCCTCATTGCAGCAATTTGGAGATACAAACCCCTGACTAGTACAACAGCTTCATTTTCTCTCAAGAACTACTGAGGCAAATGACCACAAAACATGCATTAGACGAGTTTTGAAAAGACAAAAATAGCCCAAACTAGCACACTGCCTTTTACAAAAGAGGTACAATGAGAGATTTTTTGACTTTGAGAGAAGATTTTCTTTAGTTCTATGGAGACGCTTTCTCCTATCCCCCATTAAACTGAACTCCGAAGAAGCTTTGCAGACATTTTGGAAAAAGACACTGTAGTATCTTTGAAATATACAAGTGGTATTTACAACTGGTAAATATCTTTATACTGACATTTACAAACTTTGTGATGAGCGTTCTGTCTGCACGCTACAGAACTACTGTGAAACTCCATTATCACGACAATTTAAGCTGTAAAATTCAGTGGAAGCCTCTCCATCACAGGAAAAAAGGTGTTTTCTGCTTTCACACTTGTCTTAATTCTTTCTGGTTTTGTTTGTTTGTTTTATTTACTAACATCATAGTATTTCATTTGTATAATCCTTTCCAGTGAAAGATCTGTTGGTGAGTCATTAGAGTTTTGCTGGAGGGTACAATTGAATCTGCGTGTGTAATTGACTTAAAGTAAGTAAACTCAAATGAAAGAAGCAACTACTTTGACTAAATTGTCAAACAGCCACATGGTGACAATTCAAATCACCATACAAAGTTTCTCTGTTTTGAACGAGGTCCTATCTCCTCCAATGTCACACAACTGTTCATTTTTGCTTCTCTGTGTGTGGGTGGGGTGGGAGACATTTTCCTTGTATCTACTGACAAAGATATGCTCTGTATATTTGGAAACAAAAACTCGAAAACCACACACCAATTCCTTTGCCTGGGATAACAATTTTTATCTGAAAGTTAAGATTAAGGTGTAAGAAGTATGCACTTAGATAAAAGTTGCAATTGCTACTGAACATGTTTTTCTTTCTCAAATAAAGGAAAAGGACTGTTAAAGAGGGTGTAAAAATTTAAATCTGTAGTTTTGTTTTCACTAGCAACTTCTGAAAAGAGCATAAGATATAATTACTAAATTAAGCATTTAAGTACAGCCTCAAATCCTCTCCCAACCCAAAACATTTCCCTCATTTTTCCTACCCCTCACAAAAAATACAGAGAATTCTACATTTTGAATATCAAGGTGTCTCCAAATATTTTAACACCTGCACTTATTTTCCCTCTGCACTTTACAGCAAGTCAACGAATAAACCTACTAAAAGGAACATGCTCTCCTTAGCTTTCTCCTTCAGTGCTTTGGTTGAGACGCAAAAAAAAAAGGGAAGCCAAGAAATTAGAAACTCATTCATTCTACCATCAAGCTTCATTAAATCTTGCTTGAACAGTTTAAGGTGATGATATTCTAGGTTTTCACCCAGCTCATGTGCAGGACAATAGTGCCTGTGTAGCACAGTCAGGGAAGTGAACGTGGTCCTGGACTTGCAACTGCCTCAGGTCAGCATTTTGGCCTGATCAGAGAACATCCAGGAATCACCACATCTGCTGCTCCATTTGCTCTGGGCTGTGACTTACAATCAGCTTGTAGGACAAACATTACAGACTGTATCTAGAAGGTATGAAAGTGGAAGGGAGAACAAACAAAGATCTGTGCATAACTTGATAAAAAATATCTACTGCATTTGTCAAAAGACTGGAAAACAGAACAAAAATAACCAAAATTTCCTCATCATCGTTCCTCATTACAGTAACTAGATGAGCATCATGCAGTCAGTAACAGCACCTTCACTGGCAAGGAGCGCTTGCTTCCTAAGCGGATTTCATCTCCCCTTTTTTTTCCAGAGAAATAAGGAGTGATGGCTCACATGTGAGATTCAGCATGCAGGCCAGATATGGCTGTGGTCCTCTCACATGGAATAATCAAAAACCCTCTTTGTCTGCCACTCAGACACAGATCACTTGGTTTAAGGTATTCATTATTCAGTCTCTCCCTCAAACAAACGCCCCCTCTCTCCCACACATGCAGCCCAAACTGTGGCTTGTGAATCACTATGCACAGCTAGGTAATTAAAGAAGCCTATAGTATTCTCATCAGTAGTTATCCCCAACTCATTCATGGAACTACCCATGGAAATAGACCAGATTTCTGCACCTTAAAAATGAAATATTTAGAAATATTTAATCTAGAAAATACCCGTCACTATACGCATAACCAGTTTTGAAGCACCGATGCAAATATCCTTTTGAATTAGTACACTTCTAAAAATAAATTCCTTTCTTAAACCGTTGCATCTTTAAGGATTTTGTGTACCTACACTACAAAAATCAGCTCAAACTGATTTCTTTCGTGCTCTTTTACTGGTGACAATGAACTGTCTGCACTGCATCAAACAACACTGTGAATTCTCCAGAAAATGCACTATCAAGCCTCTTAAAAGCAACAAAGACACTGTCAAGTGTTTAGTCATTGATTTATCTGTGTACTAGAAGACACACAGATGTATTTCAGTCTAAGGGTCAAAATTAAAACAAAAAAATATACATATCCCTAGGAAGAATAACAGGCACACAGGTTCATCTAGATACTATGCTACCCGTTCAATTTGCTCATCCCTCCAGCCATCCTGTGCTGGGAAGCTGCCCTCATTCTTTTCTCCAGGCCCTTGTTGCTAGGGCTGCAGCTGCACAGCTCATTGCTGCTGAAGCACATGTCTCTAGAGGGGGACACAAAGGGTTTCATTATCTGCTCCTCCGAGCAGCCAGATAAGAGCATTCCCCCCTCTCCCCCCACCAGAAAACAAGCAGGCAAGCCCTCGCCAGACGTGACCACTGACATGTGAAGAGCTGCAGAAGGCACAGTGCCCTGGCTCAGCTACCTGTCACCACCAGCTTGCTCCCTTCCAGGGACGCTCTGCAGAAGCTGCTCATTTATGATGCAGTCTGGACTCAGGACTTGATGGGGAGCTCACACTGCAGTTTAGCTTAAGAACTACTGAGATGAGACCTGTATTTTTCAAAGTAGTGAGAACAGTCTCCTAATAAACCAACTCTTCGAGAAAGAGCTCTGTTTAAGACATGTGGCCTTCTCTGGGACATACAGATTGAAGACAGAAAACAGAAAAGGACTCAATGACCAAATCAGCATACTGTGCTGTGGTCTAAAGCACTGTTCATTAACACTGAACTACCTTCCCACAGTTTACTTTAAATCTTTATTGGCATTAACAGCTGGATTCATTCTGTGAACACATTTCTGTGGTTGTGGCACTTGTGAAGGAGAGGGATCTAGGCAGTGTTTACATTCAGAAAATGTAGCTAAATAAATAAAATTCTAAATATTTAAAAATCAATTATTTCTTGGACTGGTTTTGGTATCTTCTTGCTTGTAAATGCCAGAATATTGTCAGCAATTTCCTAAAAAGAAGTTGTTTATCATTTCTGGTGTCAGAAGAAAGAAAACAAGTAAAATTAATTGTTTTCATTTTGGATTTCTCTTTGGCAAAAATTCACTGCTGAAGAGCAGAAAATTATTAGAGAAGAGAAAGACATTAACTCTTCATGAGAACCCTGAGTATCAACACACAAATCATAAAATATGTTTTTGAAGCTATGTACAAATAAGTTGTTTACAGTGGAAACAGAATATTTATTTCATGTACATCTTACATTTACACTTTAATGAGGTGATTATCAGTTCTACATTAACAGCACATGCAGATATTAAATAGAGTACAAAAGCATTCCCACATAGGGTGTCAGACTATCACACAGCAAAAAGTGGAAAGCAAATCACAGGTTTTCTAAGCCGTAACTAAAGGCCAGACTAGTTTTTCACTTAATGTCATCAAATTAGCAGTCCTGTACCTGAAGGTCTGTCTCTTTACAACAGTGGACAGTGGAGGAAACATCTATGATCTGTGCCAGCTCCAAGGAAACCAAATCTTCATAGAAGGCAATATGAATCCCAATGTTTCCTGCCCATAACATTACAAGAGCATGCTGGTAAGGCTGTGCACTTAACTGCACTCCTCAAAGGTTAGGGGATGACGACTTCCAGATACAGTCTGAAACCAAAAGGCTGGTACCTGTCCCATGATCTGACAATTGTGACCTAGGACTGGAAGGGCCATAAGCAGAAGCATGCTGTTTTAACACTGGATTAACAAAGGACAGCCCAGTCTAGTCCATGGTAACTTTTTGAGAAACAGGTTAGATCTTCCCTCATGTGTTTCCCCCTTGGAACTTCCACTGAGGTCTTCGAGCCTCATACGGTTATTTCTGAAGGCCACAAAGAAAAGCACAGTTGAGCAAACCTAACTTCTTCAATGAAGTAGAAGTTCATTCTGAAAAAAGCAGCACATTTACAGTTAACTGTCTCAGTTCTGTGTAAAGCAATTAATACTGAAGAATACAACTGATATTTTTCAAGGACCCTAACTGAAATACTTCTAGCACAATAAAAGGTTTATTTTTTTTCTTAACCTACAATTGTGGGCTTTCTTCTGTCATGTGAATATATCACAAATATTTAAAGCAGGAACAAAATAAGATCAAGAAACGGTACAGGTACCATTGTTTACCTGTAATACTATGTATTTCAGTATTTGATTCCACCTGCTCTTTTACCTAGCCTTATCTCCTATCTCTCTCTCCCCCTCCTGTTGCATAGCTCAGTAATTGGGATGATAGAACAACTAGTAGAAAGAACTTCAATTTCCATGTTAAAGACATACATCAACTAGTGTCCAAGGGGAAAAAAAAAACCCTCCACAAAAAACACATGTATTTTACATCAGGCAGCCCACAAGGCAGAAGTAACCAGAAAAATAAAGAGGGATAAGAGTCAGAGGAGCAGCAGAATAACACACAGTGCTGCTGAAATAACTGCAGTTCTTGAACATGCAACGTAGTGAATAATGCTGACATCTGTCAAAAGAGAGTGAATCTTCTTCTTATGTCACTAGTACATCCATTTTTGAACATCTGAAAGTAACTAGCAGGTGTGTATATTTTTATATAGCTAGACAGATACCTCAAGGCATTCCAACTGCTCTAATGAGATGTGCACAAAGCTATCACTCTCAAAAAAATGCTGATTTAACTTGCTTTGTAATACACTGATATCCCAGACAGCTGCAAAATTTAGACAGTGCTGGTAACACCAGTAATAACAGTAAGTGCATAGTGGTCATCAACTTTCACTAATACTGTACTGGTATTTTGCTGGAAAAAGACATAGTGCTTAGGATTTTTTGCAAAAATTCTGAAAACAATAGTCCAAAATACATTCTTTCACTTCTTGAATATCCTATTTTACTGTAATATTGAAAATGCAGTTTATCAAAAACTAAGTCCTCTTTCGAAGTGTACAAATGCTAATAGAACAACAAGATAGTGAAAAGTCTTTTAGAAGCTTTTCTGAGAAGTTACTGCTCTTAATTTGTCAAGTGATGGACTTTTTGTTCCTTTTGTAAAGGCATGTTATCAGTAACTGTGTTATTGAACACAGCCTCAGAATATCATCAGTTTCTGCAAAACAAGCTATTATTTCTGGATGTATGTGAATCTTGCTTCTAGAGGATTCTCAGCTATATATATATGAAAAAAAAAAAAAAAGGCAGCGAAACAAACAAAAAACCACTTCCACACTTGAGCTCAGCTTGAACTACCAAATTAGCAATAGCTGCAGTGCTGCTGTGTTGTAAAGCTTCCAGTAAGTAAATGCTACGTGACTTCTTTAACACATATGGAAATGAAAGTGTATCAACCTCAAGAGACTGGAACAAGCGCATGCTTTTTGAACAGTTTGTTTTGGGACACATAACAAAGATTTTTCTGCAACAAAACCTTATACTTGGGAACTGGATGTCTACAAGTGGTTACTAGTCACAGCAAATCAATATATAGGACCACCATATAAGTTAACAAAGAGCATCCAAGAGTCTCCAGTACTACCTTAAAGATCCCTTTCAACCCAAACCATTCCGTGATTTATAACATACCAACTCCTTTCCCCATAAATGGCACTACAGTCAGTATTTGCAGAGCTATCAGCTTTTTCCGGGGCTTTTAAAACAGAAATAGTTACAGTCTTTCTCCTGCACCACCCCACAAAGGACTTCATAACATAACATTACCCATCAGCCTTCAAATTCTGGGTCCAACTAACAGAATCACCACAGTGGTACCAACCATTACAGCTATTTTGAGATACAAGCAGCAGAAAGGAAGAGGCAGAAAGGTAACAGGAAGGGTTAGTGCTATACTGGGGTTAACAGGAAAGGCTGGTGTTCTGATGGGGGAAAGATATGAAGAAGAGAAGCAAGGCAGAGCGCAGCAGAGTGAAAGAAACTACACTTACAAAACAGGTCACAAGTTTACACATCATATAAAATAACTGGGTGGGAGATTTGTGTGGTTTTAAACAAAATCTGAAGAAGGGAAAGTAAAAGCACAACAGATAACCTACTGCATTTAAAAGTTTTGCTGAAATATATATAAATATTCACAGGCAAAGATAGCTGCAGGAGATATTGAGGAGTTAGATGGAGAACAAAAGAAAGACAGTACAGAAACAAAGGAACTGTTGTATTTATAAGAGAGCACTTGTTGGCTAAGTCATCCTCTAGACTGGGTTATCTGAAGGTAAATAAAATTTTGACACCAAGTCGCACTTTTCTTCCATAGCAATTCTGTTAACAATGAGAAATTTCAGCAAACTTCAGTGATTTTTTTTTTTCATTACAGCAAATAAATCAAGTAGTAACATCTATATAGAAACTAGTCTGGGGATCTGCACTTTAAAATCAGTGGGGACTAGAGATTCATGTCACTGTGTGGCTTTTCATTTACTTGTTAAGTCACAGTTCATTAAAAAGCAGGAAACATTCAATACAGCAGTCTCTTGTGACTTCTCAAGTTAGGGCCCTTATGCTAGAAGCATCTCAAAACTCAGATGGATAGTTAGGTTGCTAGATTTTCAGAAGTGCCAAGAAGCCAGAAGTCTCCACTCAACGCCTGACAGATTTTTTGAGATGCAGGTGCTACTCAGCTACAGACTTAGCTTGCTATTTTAAAAATCAAACAATTCTTCTGGCACTTCTGCCTCACAGTAATTAATTACAATGCTTCTCTGTGCCTCCCATCCCTCTTCTGTCTAAGGTAATTTTACATATATATATATTTAATTATATAAAATATATATATATGTATGTAAATACATGTATATATATATTATAACAAGTAACTATCACCCATGTAATCTTCTTTAAGAGGAGGTTATTTCACATTTCCTCCTTACCACAGTAAAAGCATCTTTCCCACAATATTAGCACTAACTTGAACAGACTGCTCTTAAAAAGGGAGCTAGGGTAGCCTCACTATTCTCATTTTTTAATTTACTCACATTAACTAAAAAGCAAACAAAAAACCCCTGAAGCCACTGAAACTCTCCATCATTTTCCTGCCTGAGATAATTCAAAAGCAGCATTCCTCCTCCACCTGACAATGGCATTTAAAGAAATTATAGCTTGAGGCCACCCACTCTTACAGGTCTTCCAACTGTGCGCCAATGAGTGAATGTGCCCAGGATGTACAAATGCAGTTCAGCCTCTGAACATGATTCACACTTAAGGCCCAACATGACTGACAAAGTAACTGTTGACAAATACTTGAAATGAAGTCTAATAAACCAGCCCCAAACAGAAGGTCAGTCATGCATAATACAGTTAGAGAGAGGCAGATCTATTATGCAACAGGAATAATGGAAATACTGGCCTACTTACCCTTCCTCCCCAGTTTACTCAGTAACAGAAAACATTCCTGGTAGGATTAATAACTGGGAATGAAGAAAGACTAGAAGGATTAAAGACTGATATACATTTCAGTGCAGAGAAAGACTTAATGACAAGACATGCTTCTTTTGAATTGCCTTGGTCAAAAGAAGAAATCAGATTATTGAAAAATCTACAGCCACTAGTTCACGCTTAAGGAGGCAGAAGCAGCAGGATATTGCTTCACTCATTGTATTTTAAAAAGAAAATTATATAACTGACTGATGTCTTATGGTAAGCCTAATATGATTTGAATGAAGCATATTCCAAGAAAATGGATCAGTCTCTCCTGGACATAAGGTGGCACCCAAACAGCCCAGCCAAACAGTTCTGGACACGAGTAGTCACACAAACTAGCTGTTTGTGAAATGACAGAAAGGAAGCAAGGAGTCTGCAAAATCTGCACGTCCAAAGCAAAATGTTACTAAAATTTTTAAGACAGTATTCTGAATCTATGTGCCAAAACTCTGAACAAGTGCATATTGGAACACATCACTCCTTCAAGGGACATAGCTTAAAGCGCTTTTCCTAATAAGGGAGTACACAATAAGCTGCACATAACGTTAAGAACAAAGCTAGAATATAATCCATTCTATGTCCTTCAGTGTGCTGTAGCGACTGTTGGTCTGAAAGACAGACTGCAAGACTATTTTGTGTGGCAAAGATGAACTTGCAAATTAAATTCTGCCATAAGCACAAGTCTGTTCATTACTTGCTCTTTTTTCTTTATACTAGATCATTCATATAGGAGAGAATAGGATCCTTTTCTTTCCTTTGAAGAAAATGGACAGCTGCATGATTAGAAGCTCCACCCAGAATTCAAGAACATTTAGATATGTTAATGGAACAAACAGATCTTCTCTGTTTGTGTTCACTTTCAGCCAGTTCTTAGATTTCACAGCAGCTTTTCTCTGCTTCTGAGCTACTTAACTTACTAAGTTTTAAGTATTTCAAGTAACTTCATGCTGCAGAATAGGGGGCCTTAATAATTTCACACCTATAACAATCTAATTTGACTGTGTAACATGCATGCATTGTCTGGCAGCTTTACTGAATGGATAGCATTGCACATACAAATCTGAAATACAGAAGACAAACAGTGAGCACTAAACATACTAAGAACTATTAACATTCAGCCTAGGCTCTCCTAGGAAACAGGATGCCAATGTTCAAGTACACCCAGGATATTTGTGCTTGGCATTCTCTCTGCAGATAGCGCTTTGCCCCAAACATTAAGTATTACATGGACTTTGGGCATTTTCTGTGGAGATGTGATTATTCAAGATGGAAAAAGCTGGAATTATACTCTTATGCTTCTTGGGCTTTGTGCCTTAACTACAAAATGACAGATGTTTTTTCCTGTATAAAATCACATATTAAAAAAAAAAATTAATTGCCAAGTACAGTGTAAGCGGATAGAAAACAGGTTTTTCAGGAAGTCTTATTTCACACTGTGCATAAGATTAGCCAATTTAAAAAAAAGATTATAGCATACAACTTCCAAAAAGGAAAAAAAAAAAAGTCTTATAGAAGAGAACTACCCAATCTGTTATATAAAGTGGATTCTTTAGCTAATTAGAAGTCTAATTATAAAACCCCAAAGATGAAAGATCTCTCAGTTGTATATTCAATATTTCAAATTACAGAAACTGGACATGATGCAGGTGTATTTCCTAGCATAATATCTTTGCAAGCCTTGTGCTTTCCTTCTCCTCCCCATTACACCACTGAGGGGGACAAGCTAGTTTAAGTATCTAACTTAGACATCAACCAATATTCCCGACACACTTCTCCATCCTACTTTTTGTTTACTATTCTCTTCATACAGACAGGTATAATGAAATTTGGCTTCCATGACTGCAATTCTCTTACTGACAGACTTTGATTCCTAGCTTTCCTCTGTTTTACAGTTTCCAATGCCACAAAGCTTCAGAGAGTTTGTGCTTCATGTTCCATGTACTGTGAAAAGTGAGAGCAAAAGCTGGACTGTGGACTTTCACATTAATATAGTTCAGCTGGATCAGCTGTGTTCTACGTCAAAATGCAAACAAAATGCCCAGGGGAATAAACCAAACCATTTCTGAACACTTATGTGGGAAGCTGAATCAGTCACATAATTCAGCTTCACCCCAGTGACTTGACCTAAGTTTAACAATGGAGGAACTGGAGGACAGTCAGATAAAAGAGTCAGCAGTAACAAAATGTGTTGCACAAACGGGCATCTAAAATGGAGTAACAGAAGGGTAGTTTTCTACCTCTGTTACTTTAGTTACTCTACAGGATTAATACAATCATATGAACTCAGAAGTTACAGGTAGTTAAGCTACACTGAAAAACAAAAGTCCTCCATGAAACAAAATGTTGAAGTCCAACATCTTATGTTTTTTTCTTTTGCGCTTAAAGTAAAAAGCACTGAACTGAATTTCAATTACATAAATGAATTAAAATTTCTCTTTATGGCATTGCTCCAAATTAATGAATCAATTATTAAACTGAAAGTTAGAATAGTATAGAATTAGTGAAAGCGTGATGGATGAAATCTAAACATTTCCTTACACAGGAAACTAAAACCTATTAAAATCTTGCACAGAAAAGCCAGCCCATGAAACAAATTTTAAAATCATATACTACAAAAGCAAGGAAACATAAAAGACATAATTAAGTTTTTGAAGATACGCGGTTTTTCTGTGGTGGCATCAAGATGCGCACACAACATATGAACAGCCCACCAACATTTTAGGGTACGACTTCTAGATGCAAAGAGTAACGCAGGAGTGTTGCACCAGCTTTTAGTGCTAGACATGAATGGAACAAAGGTTTCCTTGCCAAACTCAAGTAATTTACGGTTTTGACACTACCTTCACAAGCAAGAATTTTTTTCCATCTTTCCCCCCACCCAAGTACTCTAGAATTTTAGTGAATTAGCAATACTAGAACGGAAAAGTTGAGAAAAACACGTTTTTTTACTTTTTTCAGATTTTTCTGAGTTTGCTCTGAACAGTTGGAAAGTGTACGTTTAAGAGTATCATGAGGTCAGATGAGGAATATACTAACTATGAAGAAGAGCCACAAGCCTAAATGCTTCTACTTCACATGACTGGAAGTACATCCACAAAGCACATGGTCAGAGTCATGCGACAAAAAACCCTGGCATGGGAACAAAGATGTAAGTCCTCCCACACAATTGCAGTGAGGCAGGGAAAGGAAAAGTTGCAGGGTTCTAGGCAAAGAGGCAGCAGGAAATGGCCCTAGAGCACTGTCCATCACTATCTTACAATCTTTCAGTTTTTCAACCTCAAAAACTTAAGATAAATGAAGAAAAATACTAAGATCTAAGGCTTTTTCTTTTTTTTTAATCTGGAATAGGTCATATCATAAGGTGTTTATGGAGATTTTACTCTCACCAACTTCATAGCTGCCAGCAAGGCAAGTCAGGAAGGCTGTACTTCCTGATCTATGATTGAAGCTTCCTGCAGACACTCCTGGAGCTCATACAAAAAGGCCAGCCAACAGGTTGGGAACATTCATTGCACTTCACTTGTTTCTGGCACAAGAATGAAATACACATATTTTTGCACTGTGGAGTTCTCTTTGCTTCCTGTCTGCTCCTGCTCCAGTGAGGATCACCACTCACTGAACCACTGCTCCAAAAGTCCTGTTTCTTCCCCACTTGTCTTCCTGCACCAATTCTCATCCATGCCTGTGGCCCTCCTGCTGCTGCTTACAGTACAGCCCTTACTCACAATACAGCTCTTACTTCCCTCTGCTATTAAATATTGCTCTTCTTTTCCTCTGAGTCGTCTTCTTCAAACAGACACAATTGTCATCTTTTACCTGCTCTTATTACCCCTGCAAATGCTACCCAACTGCCTGCCTTTCTTCTTCCCCCTTACATCCACCCTCAGAGAAAGGGATTTTTCTGGCTGTCAATTTTCAGGGGGTTGGCAGGTTTAAAAATTTTTTTTTAATTACATGATTGGGCTACTCTTTCTTTCTGTCTCCCCTTTCCTGACAGAGTCCGAAGGAAGGAGATTCCTCACCTGCACAGCCCATTCTCATTCTGCAATGAAACATTTTTTCACAGGGTGAGCATATAAAACATCTGGGGATGCTCCTGAGTCCCAGCAGCAAGCAGCGGGCCAGAGGAGAAACTGCAGAGTCAGCAACAGAGACTGCAGCTCCTGCTGCCAGTCTGGGATGCCATTCACACTTCAGTTTCTATTGCTAATAATACAACCACCTTTCTGTCAAGTGCTTCTCCAGGGTAAATTCATGTGCAGACTCTTTCTTCCCCAGACTCTTTGGCTGAAACATTTTACAAGTAATAGTGAAATCAGAGCTAAAAAGATCAGGTGATAATGGAGAGGGAAGTGCACATCGTGAAGGATAAGCCCAAACATGTCTGGTATCATCAGTTGTACTGAAAACATTTCCGAGTCGTCAAAGGAGCATGGGAGAAGGGAGACAGAAAGAATGAAACAGAAAATGTAGTATTTACCAGCATTTTAAAATGTAATATTAATTTTACTAACATTTAAACAAAATTCAACATACTTTGAGTATTTTTAGGGTAAGGCATAAATTTTTACTTCTACTTGAATTATATACTACATGAATGGTGATCAGAAGCACAGAGTAAGGTAAAATAGAAAGATACTTAGTTCCTGAGAAAGAAATTGAGGACCAAGCCTGCCAACACCATATGGAGAATTTTTGCAACGTGTTCCAGAAGTTACATCTCTTTCTGAAGAAAAAGTACGTGTAAAAGATTTTTACGTACATTTCCTAAGGTACTGATATCCTACAGAATCCTTTTCCACAGTTCATTTGGATATTAAGACAGTAAAATATGAAAACCGTAAAGAAAAATATTAAAGGAGAATCTACAAGCTTCTGAAATTAAAACTGCTATGTAGAACTGAGCTGATAAGAAATCAGCAACAGTTTCAGGGTTTAACTGTTTCATCAGTATTCCCGTAATCCACAGCAATTGGCCCTACATAAACGTGCTACAATCATTATCTATGACTGAAGTCAAATAGGAATAGATCTAGCTGAGAATTGTGGTGAAGGCAAATTCAGGTGATTAAAATCACTGGCCATTCCTACACATTATTTAACACCACACCAAAGCATGTGTACTTGAAGTGAAAATGAGAAAGCAGTGAAGTAAAGCTGGATGGGTCCTTAAAAGAAGAGCGAACCAGGACAAACAACAGTGTATTACATGGAATTGCAAATTGAACTATTAAAGCCATGGAAGTTATTACACAAAGAACACCAAAAGAATTTTGTAATCTTATGTATGAATTAGGTATTGGAGATCTATTTAGAAGCCTTAGTTGAAACAAACGAAGTGAAGTGTGAAATGGATGTAATTAGCAAATCCATCAAGTATTTTGCTTGGTAAGAAAATTGGGAAAATAAATTGAAGTGTATGTGGCTGCACATACCATGAATATCAGAGTCTGTTGGGGCAACAAGACAACACTGTCAAAAATAATTTGATGAATTTATTAAGCATTATAAAGTACCTGGACCTCCTATCATATTAGATATGAACATTAATATATTTTTATCATAAGCACAAAGAACACTTATATCGTCAGTCTGTTGGACTTCTTATCAGGGCCTTATCAGGGGCTGCTTAGAGTTCACAAGGAGTGACATGAAACGAGATTCAATCCTAGTAAGGTTAAAACGTATATCATGCTTTGATGATTTTAATACCACCATGAATATTTATAGATCTGTCATCCATATTTGCATCAACATTTAAAGAGAATCGTAAACTGAAAGTATTGCCTACCTGAATTTCCCAACTTCTGTTACTTTCTTTAAGCAGCAAGTTATTCAGTGAAGATATCCCCAATTCTAGAGAGCAAAGAAAAAGGGAAAAAAACAGTGTAAATTACTATCTGTTACAGCACATAATGCAAATTATTCACAGTGAAGAGCAATGTAACTTCATGGTTCCAGGAAGAAAACAGCTACCAAGAGGGAGAGTCAGGAGCTCCTGCAAGGCTTCTCCTTTGCAAAGCACCACAGGTGTCAGAATGACTGAGCTACCTCCACTTGTGAATGACCTCAAGGATTACAGACTACCTTGTTCACAGGAGTGTTGAAAGAAACTTTTCACTGACTGGTGCACTCTCAGGTCCTCTTAATTCTTACATCTCAGTATGTTTAGACACTGTTTAAAATATATAAATAATTTATTTATTTATACATATATATATATGTATGACGTAGTTAAATGAAGCAAATAACGAGCATGGGTACAAAAGCAGTACCTACTTAGTTTTGGCTGCTTGCTTTGCTACGGTCACTTTTATATTAGCAGGGAATTGTATGTATATATCAACATTATTTTTGCAAGATCAACTACGTAATCTTTCTTAGTGATCGGATTTCAAATTACTGGTAATACCAGGTAGTTCAGGGAGTAACTGTTTTGTACTACTTCCCAATAAAAATGTGTAACTTGGCAGTTAAATGTCATGAAGAGTGTGAGGCTTAACAAACAAGTTTGTTATTGAATTATGTCCATGACATCTGTTACCAAGTTCAGCAGTTCTCAGTAAAAGGAAGGATGGATTACAAGTACTGCAGGCAATAACAGAAAGGAAACACATTCAAAGAGCTGGCTCTGAGTGACAAGAATCACTGTTACTTGAAGTAGAAGCAGAATATTTAGTGCTGTTAAACCTCTATTCAAAAAAACCCAACCCAAACAAACTAGAACACCCCAGTATTCAGAGAGCATCCACCTGCTCTCTGACAGTCATGTGACAGTCATGACAGCATTGATATATCAGAAATGGGCTTCAAAACAGACAGAAGCCATGAGGAAAGCTGAAATTACCAAAGAATCTAGTTCACACTTCAAATGTGCATGTAAAAATAAGGTAAATGCGGCAGTAAATGAAGTTTTGTACATTTCCTATATTAGACAGGACAATGTTTTACAGATTTTATTAAAATAACCAAAAAACCAAAACCAGAGCAAAACAAACACGCAAACAAAAAGCCCCACCTCCCTATTGCACTTGAGATCCCCAATGTTTTAAACTTCATCCTATATGATGAGGCATTTGCTTGCTGACTTTTACTGGGGACTTGTTTTATCACATCTCAGCCCTTCCTTGCCCACAAACTAGCGAACCAAGCCTTCTCTTTCTTCTCAGACTGACATGAGACAGATTTAAGAAGTAAAATTAAAGGTTTTTTATCTTTACCCATGTAGTTTTCAGAAAAGGTTGTCAGAAAAATTACAGACTAGAAATAAAGAGCTAAGCAGATGAGAGCAGGTAAAACAGACTATAAACACAGAAAAATGGTAAATGAAAAGAAAAATGTTGTGAAGGAAAAGGGAAAGGGGGAAAATCATCTGCATAGCATTACATGTCAAGAGCTATGACAGTCCAATATGAAAGCAAATAAAATCTGTAAAGCCAGCAAGGCAAGCATGTATTTTTAGAGTAGATGTCAATTTTTTAACTTTTCAACTGTCATTGAAAGTTAGCTACCTTCTAGTTAAAGACGCTGTGGACAATATTGGATATAAAGACAGGAGACACAACTACTTTAGCTGCAGTTAAGCACAGACCTACTCACTCAAATGCAATGCAACTGAAAGCAAAGCGGAGAAAAGATTCATATTAGTAAATTTCACTGAGACAAAACAATGCATTATGAGAAATTAGCAAAGGGTACACATTAATAGCACACATAACATCCTAAGCATGTACAGACCAATTCTATATAAATGATTTAAATATGTAATAACATTTATACAAATGAGGTAGCAGTAGATATAAGAATATCTATATTTACAATCTCTAAGGCAAATGTCTTCCTCCACCCCTCTTCTTAAAGAAAAATAGACTTCAAGACTTTCCTAAACTTTAGCATTAGAAATCTAGGGCCATGCTGTAAGAGCAGCAGGACAGAACAATGAAAGCCATCCTTGTACAATAACATTTTTAAAAGTCAGTCACAAATGAGGTGATCTGGACCAGTGGTCGTAAGTCATCACGTCACAGCTATTTAGAATACCAGATGGATGACGCCTGTAGATTAAACCTACATCCTAATGGACAATTTAATTAACAAAAACATTTCTATAAATGGTAGACTTTTGGCTTGAAATGCTATTAAATGACAACAGAGTGGAAAGAGTAGTTGTTTGCAGGTACTGCCAAGGCACACTACTAATCAAGCTGTGCCAACTTCCTGCTAACTCTGGACACGTTACTGCGCAGACTTGCCCGTATCACATTCATTTAAAAAGCCAGTTATAACAAGCATTCATCTAAGTGGTATCATTTGTGTGAGAATTTGAAGCTTTATGCTTGTCTGAAGCCTTGTTTTCAAGCCTGTATTTCTAAATAGTAATTACATTACTGATTCAACCAGTTACAAGAAATAACTAATGTTGCCACATTAACAGGTGATTTAATTGTCATCCTGATATTATCTGCTCAGATGATTTCTTATTTTACTTAGTCCATCCCACCTTACAAGTCACATTAGCCTTTTATGAGGAGTTCAATATAAAACCTGTGTATGAAAATAAAGATGACAAAATACGAATCAATTGGGTAAATGAGATATGAGTTCCCTTAGAAAAGCGAAACATATTTATTAGTACAGTGCTTCTACTGAAGAGACACATGTTATTTTAGAGAATCTAAATGCCAAAGCAGTATATTTTACTGGAACAGCTACAAAAGCACCATAAGCATCAACAGACTTAAGAAAATTAATACTGTTTCTCCTAAGTATCAAATTCAGAGAGTAAAATCATTAGTGTAGCTCCGTAACATTTTCTAAGTTGTTTTCTACTTACACAAAACAGGTTGAAATTTGATATAGAACTTGAAAACACTACACATATACAGTGTAAGCTTTAAAAATGTATTTCTTCCATAAAGAATAATATTTTCTAAGCCAAAGAGGCCATGAATTTACAATATATGAACAGTTAAAAGCCTGCAAACATTCAGTCCTGTCCATTGGAAGAAACAAACCAGTGAACTTCAGCAGTTTCACTGGTTTATCCATTAGAAAATAATAATCTAAACTTTGTATTGGGTTTCACTGTCTTCGTTAGAGTATCTAACTTTTTCATCCTTTTGAAAGCTATTAAAAACAGAAATGGAAAAATCTTGCACTTGCTAAGTCATTTTCATCTCCGGAGACATACACCATATATACACACAGATTTGCAATCCTCTCTCTATTCTAGTCAAAGGCAAAGTCACATACATACAGAAAATTACAGACAGCCAGTACAGCATATTTTATTATTTCACCATGAAGCTTGTAACTGGTACAGCAATTCATTTCATAGAACTATAATGAATGGAGTCAGTAAATGTCAGTGAGCTCAGAGCTGTGCAGATTTGGCACCAAAAGAGCCATATGGTATATAACATTAAAGGTAAGTAAAAAAAAATCATGGAGGTTCATTTTAGTTTCTCACATTCCTATCAGAGGGATATAAATCTCAAAATTAGAGTTCCTTAGAGGACAAACTAGAGATGGAGTTTACACTTAAAATACATCTTTAGGAGAAAGACACTTCCATTCACCAATTTAGCCTAGAAGAGGACTTGGGGCAGTAGCCTACTTAAACTTACCTCTGAATGCCTTTTCCTCACCTCAAACATTGTTCTCACAAGATCCTTAGAAGATAGCAACATCAAGACATTTCAATACTTCATAATGTTTGCATTTACCTTGGTTGGCCTCCAGAAATCTCCTCAAGTCAGAAAAAAAAGGCAAATAATTCTCTCAGAAACTAGTAGGAGTCAGACACCCAGAAGACTGGTGTTCAGATCCCGTTAATCTGTATTGGCATCAGGCTTTCCTATTTCTTCTCTTTCTAATGAAATTCCTTGGCTCGTCAGTGATACACGTGTCTACTTTAGAAGACGAACACATAACACTGTATGAACACACTAGGGCGAAGGCTGAAAGATACCTCAGGATCAGAAGCAGGAAGTGCAGAAATTCAGCTACATGAAGGGTGAAATCTTGTATTTCACTTTAATTAGACACGCTGAATTTTTTGTATGGAGAAACTCCATGTATTACAAAGTTTGAAAGGCTAAGCCTTTCTAAAGTAAAGGAAAAAGTATCTGTGTACTAATATTTCTTTCTCAGATTATTTTACTACCATTTTTTCTAAGGAGCAGGAGGAAGGTGCATTTAGTAGTATGCTTCTCAGACGCAGGTACTGTGTTTTCACACCTGCCAATACAGACTTTGAAAACCTGACATGAATAACTTCACGGATTCATCAGATTAAGGATATAGTTTACTTAGCTTTTTCTTCAAAATCTAGTATGAATAATTCCATAGCTGTCTGCTTTAAACTACCCAGGAGACAATCAACCTGTGTGCTACTACAGATCCTGTACATAACAGAAGTAGACAGGTCAAGGGAATGATGGAACCAAAAAAAAATCCCGCCCAAAACTACAACAGTTCACTGTCTGAAGTCCTACTGACCCTCAAGTTCCATCTTTTAAAGAGCTAGGAAGAGAGATAGTGTAGTGGACAGTAAGTATCTCCCTCCTCAAAAAGCAAAAAAGGACCTAGCAAGTCGCTAGGTATACAAATGACTACACTGCATACACAGTGATGTTCAGCCCTCGCAAAAACAGCCTTGAAAAAACAGCTTGTCTTCCTAAGGCAAAGACTGTCAAAGTCATCACTTCCCACACTTGCACTCTCAAAAGGAGGCCTGGCATTTTGACGGAAAAATATCACAGTAATAAGCATTATTACTATGATAGATTGCGTACAAGTGAATAGCATTGTAAAATCAAAATGCACCAAGTAATGTGAATGCACACACAGATGGCTCAGATCTCCAGATGATCTCCCAAGTTCAGAACAGTCTGAATGTTCACGTCACGCCAGGGTAATAACGCTGCTCTACTGGTGTCAAAGGCAGCTCTGACGAACCTCCTGACTTATCTGAGCTCTGATGCAGCAAGAGCATCTCAATTCCCATTCTTCTTGGTGGTTTTGCTATAAGGTATATCCATGCAATGAGAGAGTTAAGAAACCCACTCTCTCAGGCCATCTAACACAAGTCATAATGACTTGGTCTGCATTTTGAATCCATAGTAACGTCAATAATTCTCAATAGCAGTGGGTCAGTATTTTTAAACTAGTAAGTTATTGCAAATCATTAAAATTTCATAGAATCATAAAATATACTGAATTGAAAGGGAGCCACAAGGATCATCAAGTCCAACACCTGGCCCTGCACAGGACAGCCCCAAGAGCATTGCCCAAACACTTCGGGACTCTGTTAGGCTTGGTACCGTGACCGCTTCCTAAGGAAGCCTTTTCCAGGAACCAGCCACACTGTGGGTAAAAAACCTTTTCCTAATATCCAGCTTAAACCTCTCCTAGCACAGCAGCTTCATACCATTCCCGCGGATCCTGTCACTGGTCATTACAGAGATCAATGCCTGCTGCTCCTCTTCGCCTCACAAGGAAGTCATAGACTGCAGTGAGATCTCTGTCTTTACTCAGTCTCCTCCTCTTCTCTGGGCTCAGCAAACTACATGACCTCAGCCACTCCTTGTATGGCTTCCCCTCTGCATCATTCACAGTCTTCATCGCTCTCCTATTTTGAGATTTGAGACAATCAATATTGTAATGGGGAAAATAAATCATTCTTCATCCAAGTCTCCAATTTTTTCAAGTTTATTTAGACTACAGTAATAAAGAGACAAGAAAAGTCAGCTTTAACTTTTCTTTTATCCACTTTTCCTATAAATTCATAGGCATTTATAAGTTTATCTATCATCAGCACTGAAGGCAATTAATAACCAGATTCAAAAAGGAGCACAGTTCTTTATTAATAAAAGTAAATTAAACTAGCAAACTTCAGAACTAATTCTGTGTCTGAGACAACAACTGCAAGTACAAAAGAATCCAAATATGCTTACCCAAAATCAAGAACTTTAAACATTAACAATGTTTTGGCAGAAATCACCAGGACATGCACTATCAGTAGTAAGTATCCTTGGTAGATATCTCTAGCTGTGACACACTGAGTTTTAAGTCTATCCATAAGTTCTCAGAGAGGGAACAAAGAAATTTTGAAGTTTCTTTGCTAGTTTACAAGATTATCGTATGTCATTTTCCGAACAGAAAGAAGATTCCACAATTACCCCCATATCTGATTATTTCAGTATTTTTTTCAGAATCACAAAAAAAAACCAACTAAAAATCAGACAATAGGGGCTTTTAATGCCATCATATTGCTTTGTTTTTAATTAAGCAAAGAACATGCAGTCAAAGAACATGCATGTCCAAGAACAAGCAGTGCTAGTGCCACTGAGCATATGTAATATTAACAGATTCTTTTAATGCAGATTCCAACTTTAGCCTTCCTCCCACATGCACACATGCACATTACCATGGTGACTTGCAAAATTTGCTGCCTGAGGCTTCAGAACAGTACAGCATTTGAAATGCCCTCAGCATCTTTGAATAGATGCGAACACAAATTAAGTTACATTTAAAAAGACAGTAAGTCACAAATAGCTTGATAAAGCTGTCTGTACAGAAGAACTCTGACAAAAATATCTTAATATGAGTAGAAACAAAGCAACAAAGCTTTCAGATCACACTTTCTGTCCTTGAAAGAAAAATAACAAAGTTTAAGAACTTGAAAAAAGAGATAGCATATATACAGTATAAAAAGTATAATCTAGAATCACCCATTACCTGTCAATATTTGAGTATCTGTCTGTGGAAGTGTCATTTTTAGAACAACCTATTTTCTTTAATGGAATTCTTACTTTATGTACTATTTCACTAAAATGCACACTTGTTTGGACTGTGCCTGCCGTGAGGTTCTCCCAAGTGGGATCATTCTTCATGCAGTTTCCTTTTATTTATTAAAATTTTCAGCTGAAAAAAATAATAATTTAAAAAAATTTAAGGAATAAGAATCATCTTACGGTGAATATATACATATCCTGACAACACAGAGGACAAAGGACTGGAAGCAAAGGTGACAATTGTGCCCCAACCAAATAATAAATACATTAAAAAACAAATCCACCACAACTTCCAGTATCTGTATTTTCCTATATATACACTGATAATGCTCATACTTTGGCTTCGAAGCACCTCTGGATACAACTAACTGCAATTCTACGGAAGAAATACAAGGAACAAGACTCCATCATAACTGCTACCTGCTGGTTGATGGCCAGTATCACCCTTGCAAATGCATTCTTGCAGAGATGCAGCTAGCGTGCTTTGCAGGAACAATTTTAAGGAAATTCTGGATCTCAGTGAAAGCTGCACCACTAACTTAATCATAGCCAGGGTTTGACATGCAATGCTTAGAGCTGAAAGGAGTCACCACTCCTGCCAACTTCCCAGGAAAGGCCTGAGCTAAGTGCAAGTGCCACGTAACAACCGTGCACGGAAAGTAAAGGCACCAGTGCAGGGATTTACAGGTTCTTCTACAGGAAAAGCTTACAGGAAGCTTGGATATGGTAGACCTGGGAGGACGGTCCACATATTTCACAAGAGCGAAACTGTCTGTACTGACATGCTGCCGCTTCAAATTCACCTCAGTGCAGTCTCAAGTCCAACTAACATTTTTGAAGAGTATCACAAGGCTTTGCCTTTTACAAGACAGCTTAGAAGAAAACAAGGTACAATTATAAGAAATAACAGAGCTGAACACACCTAGATTTATCCTTCAAAAAAAGTCCTCATTTCAATGCTGAAATGAAGACTTGACTACATAGCAAACCCTGACTGTACCACTGACATGTTCCCACTGTGAACACATCACCTAAACATTCGTGCAAGATGAATTTTTGATAGGACAAAATCAACCAACCAAAAAGAAATAAAATAAAGGAATGCATCAGAGCTTAGTTTTGTATTAGCTCTGCAAATTATCCCTCACATACGCTTGAGGACAAAAAAACCAAAACAAAACTGATGAGCAAGGAGTGCATGAAATACCAAAAATAACACAATTGGTGAAGACTACTCCCTGCTCCCTTATTCCTCCCCTTAAAAATTAGATGTTATTTAAAATACACATTTTTAAGCCTTTCTTCCAGTCCACTGTACAGTGATTTTCTGAATATGTCAGCATCAAACAAAATGGGTAAACTCCTGTTTCTGAAATATTTACATGTACTTTTGGCTGGAGGAAGCAGCTTCCACTGCTTCAAAATCTCAAAAGATTTTGAAGATCTCAAGATCAAAGATCTCAAAATCTGTTTATACAGTTCAAGTGAACAGGACTACCCAACTTGAAATTACATTCTTCCATCAATTTTAATTTTTTTAGAACTCTGTCAAGGCAGAGCAAACCTTATAAGACTCAGCTCACTAGAAAAAAACTTCAGTGCAAAAAA
Organism: Gymnorhina tibicen; assembly: GCA_013399875.1. Taxonomy (NCBI): domain Eukaryota; kingdom Metazoa; phylum Chordata; class Aves; order Passeriformes; family Artamidae; genus Gymnorhina; species Gymnorhina tibicen. Next base: position 190,166 of record VXAZ01009469.1, on the reverse strand, counting down.
AATCAGGGCAAGATACCACTCACTTGAAGAGTTAAGAGAAGAAATAGGTAGCTGAGCTCAAGTGAAAAATTGTTCTCAGGAAGCTTTGAAGGAGTAGGTGGAATTCCTTTAGCAACTGGTGTTTGATAGCTGCATCACGTGGGGCCAATTAAAATAGATGTTATCAGACAGCACAAGAATTATTGAATATGACTGTAAGATAAAAGCAACCTATAAATGTAACAAGAAACTTTCTGCATATAATATTTCAGTATTAAGGAGTGTGACTGTTTTGACAAGGAAGCCAGCTGCAATTTAGAAGAGTCCTATTTTTGCACAAGATTTAAACAGTTGGTCTTCAAATTCAGTGGGTGAGTACAAGAAAAATTATTAAAGGTACCATTCCAAAAATGAAGTATGGGAAAAGTATATCAAGCCCATACAAAGATAAGCCAGTACTTAAGACAGAAAAGGTACTAAATTTAAGACAGAATTCACAAACCTCAGTCAAAAGGCAGACACTTATTTTTTCTATGAGGACAACTGGGATTTTAACTGAGGCGGCTTTGGTGACAACACACTTTCTGTTCTATGAAAAGAAAGTTTTCCTAAGGAAACATTTTTGAACTCTTTGTAATAACCGATAAAGTTCAAGGCATGTACAGTCAGAAAAAAACAGGTTGAGTTGTACAGCAATTTGTAAAAAAGGACAAGATACCAAAATACCCAGCGAACCACGATGCAGGCCGTAATCAGTTACTTGCTTCATGCATGTTTTGCCCTTGTACTGTTCATATACCAATAAAACAAATAGATCTCTCTTTCAGCCTAAATGGCTAGCAATACTTACAATATTTTATCCCTGCTTGCCTGAAGTGCAACTCTAAGCACTCTGTTTAGCTGTGAGAAATTATTAGTTCAGAGTGGTCATCTCCATATGTAATATTCTCACAGCATTACAAGCTCTATACTGTTTAGACCAAAGTTTCTCCTTTTCTATAAAGATGAACTGCAATTTGTCCTCCAGCACGTCTACTCCAACACAGAGGCACTGGTTTATGCAGTGCAACGAACCGCATCACAGGCCAATTTATGTATGGTGGGGAAAGGATTCAAACTCCCAGTGAAGAACTGAGGTAACAGTTTTCTAGTAACTACAGTATCAGAACAAGTGCTCAGGTAACTGCAACTCAATAGACCTTTGACATTACTAGATGTCAGCCTATAATATGATCCCTACTTTCAACATCAGCCAAATAAGTAAACCATTGAACGCAACTCACAGAGACCCATTTCAGTTCTTTGTTGAATATAGTTTAGCCATAACATAGAAGCAAGCTGAATAGCAGTTCCTAGTTCTCCAGGCAGTGCAATAGTAAGCACCTTGCTTTCTCCCATGCAGTGCTTACGCACTACTGCACATGCAGACAGAATCATAGAATCACAAAATACGCTGAGTTGGAAGGGACCCCCAAGGATAATCAATTGCAACTCTTAGCCCTGCATGGGACATCCCCAAGAGTCACACGAGTTCTCACTCTGGCATCTCACAACAAATATTGCAAATCTGACTGGACAGAAAACTAAATAAATTAAAAGAGGAAGTTAATACGGTTCAGTTGTGTTTCCAGGAAGAAGCCTGCAAAACCTGCTGACAATTGCATTGACACCTTATGTCTTCCTCCTTACACCTCCCTCCTAAGCCCTTCTGTTAATGTGATACTGACAAAGAATATGTAAGACTGTTTTGAAGTAGGTCTGCTCTCCCTTAACTTTCCCTTCTACAGGACAAGAAGGCTCCTCTTCCTCTTGGAGTCGAGGTGAAGCAGTCAACAGAAACTACTGTTCCTCTTACGACTACACTTGGTTTAGTAGTTTCATTCCACATATCCACTTCTATGCAGACACAAAAGATTGAATTTGATTTGAGAAAGACCAAAGGAGTCCTCAGGCAGAGATACCCATCTGTGTAATGGGCATTGAGCCAAGACCCTCTTGTAGGACACTCACCAGCCTAATTTTCCTACATTCACTTTGTTACTAACAGGCAGCTTTCTTCCTGCTAAACCTCCTCTTCAAATCTGCCCCTTATATGAAGCCCCCACTTAAACATGTTCAGTGCAGCTGTTTGATTGCTCTCTTACCCACTTTCAATTGCTTCAGCTTGCTTCTTCCTTGAATTCGTGATTATTTCTTATCATTGCTAGTCATACAATAAAATGAGACACTCATCATGCAAGATAGGCTTGCTTCATCAAAATAACACGAAACCTTTAAGTGACTGTGAATACTCAAAAGCCTCTCTTCGGATCAGCTGATGTTTTTAACGAAAAAGGAATCCAATCCACCCATCTCAGGACCAGCATCTTTCAGAGCAGCACTCCTCCTCCCCCTTTCTCCTTTATTTTCCTCCCAGGCTTGGTTACATGAAGGAACACCATGTCCCTGCTTTTCTAGTGCATCTATATCTAGTCTATTCAAAAAATAATTTATTTGTGCAGTCATCATAAACACTTTGCTTCAGTACCTTTTGACACAAAAGTAATATAACAGCTATAATACTAAAATAACTCCTTCATGTTAACCTTGCTAAATATACTTTGAGCATTGATAAAATTGGATTGGAAGACAGGCATTCATGTTTCAGCAGTCAATTCTTTACAGTCCTTCAGCATACATAAGAAAGAAATTCTCTCGCTTTTAAAGTATGACAACGATGACTAACACTTCCACAACACCCTAAGTTCCTTTAAAACTCTTTATTCGCTATACAGGCCAATATTAAAATTAGGAGACACAAGATGACTAATATTAAACAGATATGGTAGTCACTAACAGACGCATTTTAATGAATACGGCACGAGGAACAACACGGGCCACACTAGCCTTCATCCACTTTCTCTATCTACACATGCAGAGAGGTGCAGAACGAGAAACACACACCCAGGGGTAAGGCAGTGACCAAAGATAAGTGTTTACATACGTTTATGTAAGGCAACAGTCTATAATACTTGCTAGAACCATGTCTAGTAAAAACATGCGTAGCACTAATGAATTCTATGATAAACTGCTATTCACTACCTGGACTCAGGCTGTCAAGCATAATCAAAAGCTGCAACTGAGTTACTGAAATCAAATTTGAACAGTCAAAGTATATCACTCAAAAGTGAAAATTCGTCACATTTGAATTCTATCCAAGCACTCACTGACACTGACCAGAACCTAATGGCTTTCTGTCGAGAGCTAACACAAATCATGACAGAGTATGCAAAACAGACTGGCACAAGATTTTCCTTAGCAATATGGTATGCTAAGTTTACAATTAATTTGTCAAGCTAAGTTCACCGAAAACGAAAGTAACAACAAAAAGATTCAACAGGAGCAGTATCTCCAGGGAGTACTTCAACACCAGGGTTCTTTTTTTCCATTATTGAGTCATTTAATTTCACATTATGCTTCATGCCTAAAGGTAGATCTATAAATCACATTAAGCAAAGCACGTATCTCAGTGCTATTCCTAGTAGTTTGTAAAAAAACTTCAAGAAACTGCCACCTCAATGATATATGACAGAATGAAATATGTTTTCCTTGTCAGTGGTGTAAAGGAAAAAGTATTTTCTAATAGTGCTCTGTAATTCTAGCAAGGAGAAGCTCAAGAGGCAAAAAAAGAAGCCCCTTCACGCCCCACTGCAGGGTCAAAAGGTCTGGCACAAGTATCTTAAGGGTTTGTGCAAGCTTGCTCAAGTTAACGGGTATTACATGCACTCCTCCCCAGTGGACAATCAATTAGAGCAACAACTGTTGATTAGTGCTATTTCACCACCACGAGCCATTACTCCTAGAAAAGCGGGACAGTGTCCATTACACTTCTTGTCCGGGAAAGAGATGAAATGAGATATTTAATCCTTCTTGTTTACTGTAATACCTTCATGGCACATGATTTTTTGAAACCACTTCAGGGTTAATATTTTATCACTGCAATGAAAGCTCTGATATATAGGTTAAAAAAGGCACAGTAAAATATTCAGAAATAAAGTTGGAACACACACTCTATTTCTCATCTCCTTTTCTTGTTTCTAAATCAACTCATTTGTTTGACACGTTGGGATATTTTAAACATTTCTAACAGTCTTTTCTCTATTGTGACCAGCCACCATGACCTCAAGACTTCCCACAGACCCGCACACTGCCTACCAAGCCACCAAAGAACTTCCAAAATCTTCATAAGGTCAGAATTACTAGCAGGCTTCAAAAGAAATTTATTTTGTCTGGTTATATGACAGCATAAGTAGATTGACAATTATTTTTTGGCAAAACAGCCTCTGAATAAAACATAATTTAACTGTAACATTTCTGGGCAAGATACACGTAACAGTTTCAGAGCTCTTCATTCCTCTGGTGCACAAATGCCATAAAATATTATATGGACTGCACGATGTAATTTCTAAGCTATACAACTCTGGCCTATATATAGAGAAATTTCACGAGGAACTTTGAACACTGAATAACTGATACCCGTCAGCAAAATCACTTTAGATGCCCAGACAGCTATATCCAGGTTCCAGCTTCTCACACAAGCTAATGGGAGAACCCAAATTTAAAAGAGCAGTGATGCAGCTATAGACATACAATGAAGTTTATGTATATACTAAATTCGTACAGTGAATTATCTCATTGCTTATTTGATCTGCTACTTATTTCATTAGTGGTTTGTAGTCATTTGCTTGATCACTTCCCGCAATTTTATCTACAACAGTGCCTTCATTCTTCAAAAAAAACCATTATTAGAGTAGAAATTTAATATTTAATTACATCTTTCAAAAATTCATCTATATTTTAACATTGTAAGAAACAACTCAGAAATATATCCGTACCTTCAACGAGCCGCTATTAATCAGATCACCTAAGTAAAATAATTGACTAAATATGCCTTATGAGTGAGGAAAAAGCAGCATCTAGTCTTAGATATTTCAGTCAAATATAGGGAAACACACTAGTATTACAATTACAGGTATTTCCTATACATTGATTTAAGCCTAAAAGGTAAGTGTCAGCCCTGGAGAATTATGTAAGACCCAACAAAAAAACCATACCATAAGCAAGAGCTTAAGGCATCCCTTTCTCCCAGATTTTCTTTACTTTTCTGTTTTTTAACCAGTTATTTCAGTCCAGGAGGGACGCATATATGCAATAGGCGTTGGAAAAATCTGCCTGGGATCTCACTTAAATTACTTCTCAAGTTTTTGTCTCGCAGACATGAAATAATCACTCCATTCACCAATCCAAGTTCAGAAACAAAACTAGAACACTTACAGTTTCATGCATATCCAGCTTCAGAGTTAAATGTCACAGGGCCTCACGTTCTCCCGGCCTATGGAAGAGTTACAATTCTGGTAAGCGCACACGGAGTAACTGCCACACGCTTCCCACGGAAGACAAGCGGCACATTTTAAATACCCGCTGTTAAACGCTAATTTACCTCCCTGGACGCGCACGGAAGTCATCGCTGCTGTACCCCAGCGCCCACCTTCCCCTCCCGGGCGGCCTTACACCCCTCCCGCGGCCCCGTCCTGGGCTCCCCACGGCGCTCGGGGACACGCGTAGGAGGAACGGAGGCGTCGCGGCATCCCCGCCACGGCACCACGCCCTGTGCCGGGCACAGCCCGAGCCCAGGCCCCGCTGCCCGCCGCTCCCGCCCACCTGCCCACCGCGGCACCTGCCCTCCGCCGCACGCTCGGACGAGGGGGCGGGGGCGCACGGCATAAAAAAAGAACCGGAAAAAAACCCCAACCCACCCCCCACAAAAGCCTCACAACAAACCAAAAAAACCCAAAAAACACAAACCCAAGAAAATCAAACCACTCTTCATCTTTTTTTTTTATCGCCCACCACAAAATTTGTTGCTCGCTCCTCTTTGTCCGAGCGTCAAGCGGGATTACGGCTGAGCATCACCCACCGCGCCCGCGGCACTGCCCGCTCCCGAGGCGGCGCGGCCGGAGCCTCCCCCGCATCGCCCCGCCCAGCACCGGCCCCGCCGCCCCCGGGCACCTCGCTCGGCCCTCGCTCGCCGCTGCCCGGCCGTGGGGCTGTCGGTACGGGAAACGCCAGAGGTCCCAGGCTGCAGCGCAACACAACCCCCCCATCGCTCCCTGCGGGCCCCCTTGGAAAGGGAGTGGCCGCAGCCCAGCCCGCCGGCAGGTACAGGGAAGGGCGGCGAGAGCGGGGATCCCCGCACCCCTGCCCCGCCACTCACCGCCGCCCCCGGCGGCGCCCGCTCCCTTGTGTGCCCGCCCCCCCNNTGGGGTGCCCGCCACCCCCCGGCCCCTCCGTCTCCCGCTGCCGGGCGCCCCGCGCCCCCTCCCCGCTGCGCCGGGGGCGGAGGAGGACGCAGCCGAGATCCGCGGAGGAGGCCGCTACCGCCCGCCGGTCACATGCAGCGAGCGGGCGCGGCGCAGGCTCCCGGTGGCTCCCCCGGAGCCCGACCGGCAGCGTACGAGGCGAGCCCGGGGGTGAAGATGGCGACCTCGGCGGCGCGGGGAGGGAATCCCCAGGCCGGCCCGCTCCGCTCCGCGCTGCCGGCTGGTCTGGGCGCGCCGGGGAGGAGAGGGGAGGGGACAAAGAGCGGCTGCCGCTGCCCGTCAGCGCTATCGCTGTGCCGCCCGCTCCTCCTCCGCCGCCGCCGCGCGTCCGAGCCTCCGCCAGCGCCGCAGCGCTCCCTGCCCGCCCCGCTCCGACCGCCCGCGGCTCGCTGCCCACCGCAGTGGCACCCCAGCGCTTACCGTTCCCTAGCCAAAATGTGCTGGCATCGCCGCGGCCTTAAGGAGTAGCGGAAAGCAGGTCACGAAAGCTGGTGTGCTTGTGGTCGGACAAGGAAATGAGAAGGGGGTTTGTCTTCTGACCCCCATCTATTGACAGCAGCAAGCCCACTCTGCGTGTCGGTAAAATTTCCGCGTCCTACACCCCCCGTACCCCCGGCAGTCACTTCAGTTGCTGACAGAGAAGTGGTGGTTCAGCATGGGTGCTCCACACCTGTAGCTGGTTTACTGCTTCAAAATAGGTAGGGTGCCACTGCGACTCTCGAAGAGAGCTATCTCCTCTCCATTCCAACGGGTCATACATTCTTTTAAAAATAAAAAATAAGGGAAAAATGCTAAAGGGGGCAAGCATGACTCAAATATGAAACACGATGAGCGTGCAGTATCAGTTATTCCTTGCTGGGTGCAGAAGTATGGCTGGCAGCTATACCCAGTGACACTGTGGTGCTGTCAAGCCGTGGTTCTTCACAGAAAGACTTAGGTTGCCATCTCACCTGTGCACGACTTTTCCTGGTTTTGCACATCATTCGTGGTCCAGTGGCATGAGTTAAAATGAAAAATGTGGCAATATATATTTTTTGATTGTCAACATGTTTGTGGTTTGTTATTTTTCTAGACTGTGTTTTTACAATTTTGGATATTTTTCTAAGAGGGCTTTGTTTGTGTCCACCAATATACTTACGTCTAATCTGCCTTCAGAAGGACATAGTGTGAGAAGCGGATGCATCAGGCATGCCCTGACACTGATCTTCCCTTGAAGAGCCAGTTACTGAAAACCAGTTTCATCTCAGTGCCCTGCCGATGGTGTTTATGCTGTGTGTGTCCAGATGATGAACAACTTTATTTAGAACTGTGGAATCATCAAGGTTGGAAGAGACCTCTAAGATCATCACGTCCAACCATCAACTCAGCACCAAATCCAGATGCCTCTTAAACACCTCCAGAGATGGTGACTCCACCACCTCCAAGGACTACCTATTCCCATGCCTGACATGCCCTGACAGTGAAAAAATTTTTTCTAATATCTAATCTGATTCTCCTGTCTCAACTGAAGGCCATTTCCTCTGGTCGTCTCACTGCAGGCACAATAGAGGAGACCAACACTCACCTCACTACAGCTTCCTCTCAGAGAGTTGTAGGGTGATGAGGTTCCCTCTGAGCCTTCTCAAGACTAAACAAACCCAGCTACCTCAGCAACTCCTCAGAAGATATGTTTTCTAGACCCTTCATGAGCCTTGTTGTCCTTCACTGCGGCACCTCAAAGGCAAACCTTTGTTTGCCCTTTGCTCCAGCACCTCAATGTCCTTTTTAAAGTGAGTGGCCCAGAACCAGACTCGACGTGCGGCCTCAGCAATGCCATTACAGGAGGATGATCACTTCCCTGGTCCTGCTGGCCACATGATTCTTGGTTCAGGCCAAGATGCCCTTGGCCTTCTTGGCCACCTGGGCACACACTGACTCACTCTTGGGGTTTGATGCTGACTAAGCGCTAGGCACCCACAAAAAAACTATTCACTCATTCTCCGCTGCTATAGCTAAGCAGAGGGGGGGAAATTAAAAACTTCATGAGTTGAGGTAAGGATTAGGGGAAAAACATTTTAAAGGCAAAACAGGCTCAATACTTAAAACAGTATAAAGAAAATTTATTATTAACAGAATTAAAAGTAAAAAGGGTAATGAGAACTAAAATAAACCTTTAGAACACCTTTCCTTCGCAGTCCCTCCCTCTTTCCACTTGACGCCGCAAGGAGACAGAACTTGGGGTTTTGGTCGGTCTTGTACTTCTTAGAAATCTTTCTTCAGTATGCTTAAGGAAAAGAGTTTCTTTCTTCTGTGCCATGGGATCCTTCCCACGGGAGCTGTTTCTCTGCAAACTTTTCCTGTGTGGTTTTAACCTTCACGAACAGCAGCCCACTCAACCTGCTGTAACGTGAGTCCCTCCCAC
>VXAZ01009469.1:166495-181359 GCA_013399875.1 Gymnorhina tibicen | reverse complement strand
TTCTCTGGCTTGGAAGGAAATTGCTGTCCATAGGTATTATTGTTCTCAAGTTCTATCAACTGAAAAGTTCTAATGAAGCTTCTACAACACCGAGAGGTTGATCCCCGCCGGGCTCTGCATGGAGGAACTGCCCGCCATGTTTTTCTCGCCGGCCACGTGAGGGCCCCGCCGGCACCGCACGGGCGGCCCCGGCCACGTGAGGGCCCTGGTCTCGGGAGGGCCCCGGTGGCCGTGCCGGGAGGGCTCCAGCAGCCCCCGCTGCGATGGGCCCCGGTGGCCACCTCGCCACCCCTCTGGAAAAAAAAAAAGAGCTTCCCGCGGTTTTTCTTTTCTTAAATATGTCATCACAGAGGCGTTACCAACTTCTCTAATTGGGTTAGTAACCTGCCCATTGTCAGAGCCTTCAGCAATTGGCTCGGTGCCAGACACAGTAGAAGTTTCAAGCAGCTTTTCTCCTGCCCACCAAAACCAGGCTGTGTTAAACCAAAACACTCACGTTAAGCCAGCTCTCAGCGAGCACCCCCAAGTCCCTTTTTGCTGAGCAGCTCTCTCCCCCAGCCTGTAGTGCTGCATGTGTTTGCTGAGACCCAAGTGCAGGACCCAGCCCTTTGCCTTATGTCATACCTGCAAAGAACAGCTGCAATTGCTATTTCCATTCTGCTGAAGATTTTCATTACTGTTCATGGATTTTACTTCACAAGAATCCTGTGATGTAGAGAAACTATTATTATCCCTGCTTTCAAGATGAGAAATTGAAACATAAAGAGACAGTATACCTTGCCTCAGGTCATATATATATATATATATATATATATATAGTATGTGGTAAAACCAGAAACTTAATTCAGAGTTTGGGTGCAGATCCAGTTAGTCTAAAACCACAGGTTCCTTTTATTTCTCAAGCTCTGTTTCTCAGAACTCCACTCCTGAAAGACTATTGTGAGGAGCAAAGCAATGTTGAAAAAGACACGCTAAAAGAAATTTTGTTGAACTTGAGTAGAAAATAATGTGTACTTACATGGAAATGTGAGAGTAAGCATATTTACATATAAAACATCAGCAGAAATATTCTGGTTTTGTAAGCATATGAACCAATAAGGGGAACACCATGCACAGCGTTGTTTCAATATTGTGTATTTAGGATATGTGATGTAAGAACTTCCAGTTTTTATTGGTTACATTTCATGCAGGAGCAGGTGAATTGCAGAAACATTATAAAAAACTTTGGCAAAGCTGCTAACACAGTAATGATGTCCTGAAGCACTGTCCACATTAGTGGTACCATTATATTCTAAAGAGTTGTGGCATTTTCATCAAGCACTGTGATAATACACAGTTTCAACTGTTCCCCGCAGCAATTCCTCTCAAGGAACAAAGACGTGTCAAGTGCATCCACAGTGATCTGTGTTAGATGCTCCTGGTACAACTTCAGAGTTTCAGGCCTCTCCACCGTCATGTGTCTCAACAGACCCTAGCATGCCCAAAGCGACATTGTGTAGCCAGCAGCATAAACCCGTAAGAAGCCAACCTCTTCAAACCAGGTCTAGCAGCAGAGTCAGAAGATCGATCTGCATTGCAAAAGCATGTGCCAAATTCTTGTCAGAGGACAGTCATGTGCCAGGCTTCTCCTGCCAGCAATGGTGCATATTCAGCTGCCATTGCTACTAACAAAGTACTAATCATGTTGTGTGTGAGATCAAACTCTGTATAGAGCCAGCCGTGCTTGGAAATAAACTTAATTAAGTCTTCCAAAGATTGAACTGTGTTGGACAAATGTGCTCTGACCAACAGTTTTTATTCTGCTTTATTATGGTTAGTTCCTCAAAAGTGTAGTCATGGTGCCTTTACCACTTTCCAAGTATCTCTCTTGTGTCCTTCTGACTAAACACTGACATTTCTCCCGTTTTCTTTCTTCAGTGACAGTCTTGCCTGTATTGCTGACTACTTTTACTAATTACTTTTGCCATATCCAAAGATAAGCAAGAACTTTATCTTTCAAAAACCTCTTCCTTTCTTGCTGTCCTCAGGGCCTCATGCCAAAGAATGAAAGAAATGGTCAGGCAGAAATAATTCAATATTTATATGAACCTTTCATGGTAACTGACATTCTTCCCACTCTGTAGTCCAGAATGTTTGCTAGTTACAACAGACAGAAAAATCTATCATTACTGGGATTGATGGTTTCTGTGAAAAAAGAAAAGATTGATTGTAAAAGGGAAAAATTAGCTTATAATTTCAAGTTTAACAATGTGTTGTTCGCTTTTCTTGAATGAGCAAGAAAATGCACATGCTATTTGTGACTAAATACTAGTGTGTGGATATAACACTCATGAACACCATGGGATTCCCCTCTTTCTGATGTAGCCATATAGAAGTCAGTGAAGGTGTGTACCAGCGATTAAACGTGGTCAAGACAGCTACTCACTGAGTTGCATTAGCTGACCATACCTGCATTCTTTACCTGTGGCAACTGTCTACCTTCATACCTTCATAAGGAGTTTTTTCATGGAAAGGTTTGTTAAACATTGGACTGTACTGCTCAGGGAGGTGGTAGAGTCACCATACCTGGAGATGTTCAGGAAACAACTGGGAGTGGCACTCAGTGCCATGGTCTAGTTGACAAGATGGTGATCACTCAAAGTTTGGACTCTATGATCTTGGAGGTCTTTTCCAAATTAAATGATTGGTGATTCTGTGATTCATGATGGCAGCCTAGGCAAATGTGTATTGTTTTGCAGTTGCCAGAGTCAAGGAACGAGGAATATGGTCTGTTAATGTGGCTCAGCTAACAAGAGGCAGTGTGTTATGCTCTGACTGTTCAGTCAGTTGCAAGGGTCTATTTGTGGCCAATGCAGAAGGAGAATCCAATCATAGCTGCCAGTTTTAAGGGGAGCTCAGCCCAGTGAATGGAGGTGGTGGGGGTGGAGCTGAAAGGCTAACTTCTTGCTTGTCTTCTTTTAGAGTGAAAGAGGAAGCTGCTGGGGATATTCACTTTCCACTGTTTCCTCTAATTGGTTCTTCCCTGTGAACAAGCCAGGGTAAGGAAAAAAATTGTGCTATTTTTCCAGAAGAAGCAGAAGTTTCATCTGGAAGTCCCAACAAACTCTCTGAATCTGTATGCATTTTGCATGCAAATCCCTACATGTGGCTTGACAACTGCCCATGCGGAAGCTGATGCACCATGCATGCTCCCTTAAGGCTTTATAGGTAGTATATGTCTTTTTCTGAATTAGATCCAGAGACCTGAAACACAAGCCAAGGTGCTCTTTCACCAAGTAATGTGAGGCAGATTTACCACTCACCAAAAAATTGTGGGGAGAATGGAAAAGAATGTATGTCCTCTTGACTCAGTAACATCTCACTCAACATGTAAAGACCTGAACTTGGCAAAGTGGCTCAGAGCTTTTCTGCATAATAAAATGAAGATGCTTAAACAAAAGAAGCTCACCAAGTGAAAATCCAATGGCATTTTCTCAGATAATAGTGCTGCTTCTATCAGAAAGGAACTTTGCTAAGTAGCTGCAGTGATGAAGTTGCTTCAGTGTGAGCTGCAATGAAATATCTGCATACATTCATTCATTGTCCTTTTCTTCTGACAGAAATGAAACTCCACAAACAATAGCATTTTTTACACTTGCAAGAACCCTGATGGTAATTAGGTTTCTAATGTATTTTCTGTAACTTCCTTTGGTTTTTATTCTGGCTTTGGAAATCTGTAATTATTTAGCATGCATCTTTGTTTCCTCTCTCACCCTCTGGCTGTCTGGTCTGTTTAGGTTGCATATTTCTGTGATGTTTGTGCTATGTTTGCACATTGCCCAGTATTAAGCAACTCACAATTTGTTTGGCTTCTCTACTTGCTATTGTGATACAAATTATAAGTAATTCCGCACTTTCAAAAATCATTATTATTTCAGAAGCTCTAGGGATTAACTTCGGTTTCCTGTTTATGAAAATACATTTTTACTGGTTTTACCAGAGACTGGGGGCATTCCATTAGGCACAGTAAAAAGCAGGCTTTGCGTTTTACAGGCTTTCCGACATGTTACCATGAAAACAGGTAGAATGGTCTGGGCATGGGAGGAAACACTCTGAAATCCTTTGTGACATCTAATTTTTCTTACTGTTGCTGTTAATATTCCTAGTGCCTTGCTAATGGCACAGAGAGTTTTACAGACATCTCATTAGTGCTGCTAGCTACATTCAAGTATTTTTCTAGGAAGCTTTTATCTGTCTGGGAAAAAGTCCTCTGACTTTTAGCATCCAGACAGCACTTTTTGAAAGCTGACATGGGTTTAGTTCTTTGAGTTAATTTTCCTACTACATTTTTTTCTTTTTTAATTGCCATTTCCACTAAAGATTTATACTTGGTTGTTTTTTTTTTTTTCAATGCAACTGCATCAGCCCTGTTCTGCAAACCAGATGTATTCACATTCTAATTGCTACTAAGATGCCTGTCCTTGCAATAGAACTAACTCAGTGTAACTGAGGATTAATGACAAGTTGGTAAGCCTTCATCTAGTAACAATATAAATCTCCATGAATTCTTCTTATTTTAAGCTGTTCAAACCCATTTTGCCCCGTCACCAAAGCGAAAAGAACAAGAAAAGAAAACCAGCATTCCTTATACATTCAGAATAATTCTATTTCTGACTTCTAAAAAATAAAATAGATGGTGTATCTAGTGTCAGGGGTATTTTGTGCTTCTAAGGTGAATTCTGTCATATCCATTAAAGGCTCCCTGGTTCCTAAACACAGGGAAGTACCTCAGTATGATCCTGACCTTAAAACTTGAATGACTTAGTGGAAGGCATACCACTGTCTGCAGTGAGACCAGTTTTTTGACCTTGTAAAAAATTTCAGGTCCTAGCAGAGGGCTGTGTGTGTTTGGGTACTTTTTCTTTATACCACGGGCTTTCATGTTCAGTTCCACTTTATAAAATACAGTGTATCTTTTCCTTTGATTTTGTTTCTCTTATCCTACACTGTTTATTCTAGCTAGTTAAATTTAATGATTTAATTTTAAGCAAGTGAACAGAATCTGACTCAGCTAATGGATAGGTAACCCAAAAGTGATAGGTTAACTCTAAAAGCCTTCAGTATTTGCTTCAGTAGTATTTGCTGTGCCATCAATCACTTGATTAAGATGCTTTCCTGGTTTATGTAGCTGGCAGTAAGTTGCATCAGCTCATACACTGTTGGTATTTTTGATCTCTTGACAACCTGCTAGTTTAATTTGGAATTGTTTTCAGTCCTAGGCCACCACAAATTGACAACATTTGTTCTGAACAGGATATTCATGTTCATGAGAAGAAAATAACTGCCCTCAGCATTCGAACAGTGACTGTAAGCCTGAAGCATATGCTTTGAACTTGCAACTGGGATGTCAGACAGTGACGAGTACAGGTGTTTATTTCGTGTCCATAGTACTGGTCAAAAGAGGTGGGGCTCACAACAGAACTAGTTGATGTGCTTGTAAAACCATACTGAGTTTTTCCAAGAACAAGAATCCCACTAACTGCTAGCGTAGTTGGGGGTCTTTCAGAAAAATCTCAGGTCAAGACAGAGGCAGAATATATAAGAAGTCACTTCAAAAATTAAATTCAGCTGCTATTCACGCCCCAGAAAATGTGTGTGTGAGGTTGCAGAGGTTTTTTATCACCTTGCCATCAGCCTCACTGATTCATTCTTGGGAAAGGTGCAGTTTTGCACGTCCAGCTGCACTGCCAGACAGAGAGAATTTGCCACAACAGGGCATGGGTGTCTGCACAGGCCTGTGCCCAAACACCTGCCTTTTCATTCCTGAACCAAACAAGCCCATTGATGTAGCAAATAACACTGACAATGGTGTAGGAGAATGTTTACTTGAAGCTGAAATGGATGTTAACATCCATTCTGAATGCTAGTCTCAGATTTGCAAAGGGAAGAGATATCTCAGTCTGTGCCAAAACTACAAAAGAAGACAAATGTATGCATGTAGGTTGAAATAAAACTATCAGTAAGAGAACAGGATGAAGTTCCATGAATTCTGTAACCCATATATTCTAGTTTCTTAGATTTTCTATCCTGCAATTGATTCCCTGGTGTGTGGTAAAAAGTCAAATGACTAAAATATTTCTTGCAGAGGAGATATTCGGGAAGTCTCTACTGTGTAATTGCTCCACAGTCTAATAAAGGGAAACAAGATTCTGGTGTTTTCCATGTCCTGGACAGTACTTCTTTTATCTCTTGGGCTACCTCTTTTAGTCAGACTTATAGAGTCTACAAATCTGGGCCTTTACCTTTTTATGATAAACACACAGATAGGCACAGCATGTACAATTTGAACTAAGGTAAGAAGGGCCTTACTAATGCAGGCACCAAAAAAAAAAATAAAGAAAAAGAGAGAAAAAAAAGAAAAAAAGAAAAAAAGGAAAAAAAAAGAAAAGCTCTAGCACAAAACTGAGAAGGAGAGCAAATAGAATAAGAGGAAAATAGCTGTAGAGAAATCTCATCTTTTCACATTTATGGATTTGGGAGAATTGGCCTAGAAAATGGGTCTACCTGATTACCCAACTGACATGATGAAAATCACATGTGCCATAGGCAGCCAGAATACATTTTTTTTCCAGCTTTATGCCTTTAGAAATATATAGTGGCAATAAAATCTGCCATCTAATCACACTGTAATCCAAATATTCTGTTAAACTCTATTTCCTCTGTGTGTTGAGTGACTGCCTTTTCTTCCCTATGGCAAAAAAGTTGAGAAAGCAGCATTTAATCAACCATTTTCTTTCCCTTTACTAATCTACAGCTAATTTATTTCCTTTTCTGAGGAAACCATGCAAAGCACGGGAAGCTTTCCTCAGAAGTAAGTGCTGAGCTCTCAGTAGCAACATTTCTGTCTAACATACCAGAGCACCATGAATTAAATACAGTCTTACTATATTGCAAAACAAAAGTAGATACAAACATATTTCCAAACTGAGGGGATTTAATGCCTTGGAAATTCTGCTGGAAAAAAAATGTTCAGCTGTTTGAATTAACTGATAAGTTGCAAACTAAAAGATAATCAATGATGCCTTCCTGAGAAGTGTCAGAAGAAGTGGGTTTCAGGAGTAGGAGCACTCAATGGAAGCAGTTTGCTGCTGTGCCTTTGGGCTTATACCTGGCAGCCAACAGCAGGTGCAGTGCAGTAGACTGGTACTGGTGTAATGAGGGTGAGATGACCAAAGCGTCCTTCCTACTGCAGTGGTATTTGTATCGGGTGTTCATTCAGTGAGATGAGACTTTGAAATATATTTTATTACAAGAACCAACATTTTAAATGGCAAAAAAGTTGTTTTAACTGAAATTTCTTGCTCTCCGTTCTATTGCAAGTATTCCTGGAACCTCCTTTTTTTGTGGGACATCAACAGTAGCACAGCAGGGGGTGATTGCAGTGCTGAGAAACACCTTCCCTTCAAATCACTCAGAGAAATCTTGGAACATTCAGAATTCACAGCTTGTCTCACACAATTCTTACCTCCATCTTGTTCTGGAATTGTTTAAAGAAAATATTTGAGGTGAAAGTAATGAAACAACCACACTAACTCATACAATTAAGTTTCTGTGAAAAAAAGGTGAAGGAATGCACACCTGATTTTCCCCTTTAAATAGAAGCATTCAGCTCCTGCTAATTAGCAATTTGAGTAGAGCTTGCTGGACTCTGAGTAATTGCAAAGAAAGAATAGGCACTGCATGATAAGACTGTGTGAACAAACTTTAAAACAATCTATGCTTTAAATGGATAGTAAAGGTAATTCAGGTTCTAAATTAGATCTGGGTGGTGCTCCAGATATTGAACTCCCACTGAAATTTACAGCAACTTCAGGAACATCTCTTATTAAAAAGCAATAGAATTTTTATTATGTCTGAGTAGATTTCAGCTATTCATTCCAGTGCAGTTCATTCTGTAAACAAAACACACTAGTGTATGAATACCAGTCAGGTGTTCTACCAGACCAGGTTCAGCAGTTTAACAGGCTACCCTTTTCTAAATAGTACATCCCAAAAATAGTCCAAGCAAACTTTTGATGAATTGTGTTCCAGTTTAAAAATCCCTGACAAAGAGACTGTTTGCAGTGCGCATAAGAAAACAAAACCAAAACCAAACAAAAATAAAGTTAAATAAGAAGAATTATAATGAGAATGTGCAGGACAGCAGCAGGGAACAACTATATAAAATAACCCACTCATTTATATATTTAGGAAAATATTCCAAGGATTTCTGTGCTGAATACCTGACTCAAACTGTAAAAGGTCTTTTCCTCAAACAACCCACAGCTGAGCTGTATATGGCAATGGTACCTAATTAGGACTGTGTCCTGGAAGATATAAGGATGTGTAATTTTGGAAAGTCAGTATATACTCTGGTGCTTTGTCTCCACCACATGATTGCTTCCTTTTTGTTCTCTATCGCTAGCTCTGCTAGTCCAAATACACACTTGGAAACAAGTTAACCACCACTAGCTTCACCAAGGGTATTGCAGCCTACCTGTGTGCCAAAACCAGAACGAGCTGCAACATCCTCGTTGCTAACGCACCACGTTGCAGTGTCCAGGAGCAAGGAATTCAAAACATCAGAGTATCACACAGGCTGGTTTTGGGCTTTATTGGGTAGAAGAGGGTGTGTAGGACACCAAAAGCAAGGGAGCTGTGGGAGTAGGACTGGGAATGATGTTCTGCTTCATAACTCCCTCTCAGTGTTTACAGTTTTGTCAGCATCTGGTTATATACTGTAGTTTGATTTTAAGGTCCTGTCCCATGGCCCTTCAAGTGCTGATAGTCAGATCTGTGTTTCCAGCACAATCTTGCTGGAAAATAGTTAGCCCAATTTACCCATGCAATGTCGGCTCATGTTCAAAAACTATTTAAATCCTCTCAAGCACTAAGCTTTTGTTTAAAGGTATTTTTTAACCTGCATGCTGCCAGTGCTAGAGCAACTTCAGTAATGTGGAAAACAAGTGGGAACAACAGCAAAGACGTGCTGCTGGCAACAAATGCTGCTCAAACCTGTTCCACATAGCTGCCAGAGCTTTCCCTGTAATGTTACACCAGCAGATTCACACCACTCAGAAAAGGTTGGAATTTTTTGACAAAAAAATTTCTAACCTTTAGCAAAAGTTTACAGATTGGTATTCCAAGATACTTTATAAGATATTTGTAAGGGCAAACCAAGTTTAATAATAGGCACGTGTTAATGAGAGTTTAAACAAAAAGAATATGCTAACTAATTTGGATTACAGGACAGATTCTCTTGGAGGGCTCTTCCAAATTTTTCCCCCCAACCCATTCTAGATTTGGAAAATAATGTGAGATTTCCTGGGAAATGAAATTCTTTATCTATCTCCCGTGCCCACTTCCTCAAGAATGCAGATGTACTTATGATGACATAATGTGACAAAATAAAAGGAAATAAATAGTAATTGAAGGATATCCTAAAGGCCAATTTCTGTTCCCAGTGAAATCAATTTAACAATTCCCATTGACTTCAGTGGGAACTGGGTTAAGCTTAGTTAGTTTTAAAGGAACTTTAATAGCAGAATAGTTGTCTACCTTGGGCAAGAACAGAATGAAGGAATTTCAAAGTATCAAATTAGAAACATGGGGTCATGTTCTGTTTATTATGCCCCAACAAACTGGTGTGGGAACAGAATAACTCAATATGCTCTGGTCTTCCTTTACAAATTTCATACTGCCACTTCTCTCAAATGATATTTAAAAAGAATACAAACATATACACACAGACACATAACCTGAATCCCTCCTCTTGAAGCTGTAAAATTTGTCCTTCCCTTCCCAAAACTACCTCTGCATCAAACAGTTCTTCCACACATGCAAATTTATAAGCCAGGAACAGGACAGATTCAGTTTCAGAAAATGCCTCATCTGTGCCGAGAATTTCATGTCTACCTGACACTATCAATCCCATGCATTTTGGCATATATTATTAATTTGGTTGTGACTGTCTTTCCAGTGTCTCAATCTAGGAGTGCACACTTATGCCAGGATAGAGTTGAGAGGCAGATGCCAGTATAGAGTTGAGGGACAGGCAGGGATGTGGGAACACACTGCACCTGCCTCTTTTTCCTGGCTGTACCTTGGTTATTAGGCAGAGCTAAGCAGGACTAGCAGCCTATTGGGGACTTGCACTGTGCTCCAGCAGGTCCTATGTTCAGCATGTTGGTGGTCCAGAACGTGGAATGTGCCACGAAGTGCCCTTACCCCACAGTAAAGGCACAGTCTATTTGTCCCATGCTAATGTTAGAAAAACTCAGATATGTCAAGTTTCAGTTCAAATTTTGTAACTACTGATGT
This sequence comes from Gymnorhina tibicen, assembly GCA_013399875.1. Lineage (NCBI taxonomy): Eukaryota > Metazoa > Chordata > Aves > Passeriformes > Artamidae > Gymnorhina > Gymnorhina tibicen. The sequence continues at coordinate 171,021 of VXAZ01009469.1, read as the reverse complement.
GTATGTGTCTGAACCAGTTTCTCTGGCTTTTCTGTCCATTTAGAGTTCACCCATATATGACCCCTGCATATACAATTTTTACTAGCACAACAAACAATCTACAGAAGCAGGAAATTACTATGTCTTCATTCATTTCCCAAAGTGGTCAACTGCTTTGAAAACGGAGCAGAAACATGCTGAAAATTGAATGAAAATTCAGGATATTTAATATGATTGCTGTTAGTTTTGCTGTTCACTCTTTACCTTGAACAAACGTCTAAAACCCTCTTATGTCATATTTAAAATCAAAACAAGAAAGTCCTCACATATCTAGAAATCACAGAATCACACAGAATCACCTAGATTGGAAGAGACCTCTGAGATCAGCAAGTCCAACCCATGACCAAACACCACCCTGGCAGCCAGACCATGGCACTAAGTGCCACATCCAGTATTAAACACTTCCAGGGACAGTGACTCTACCACCTCCCTGGGCAGCCTAAACATTCCAGTGTCTAATTACCCTTTCTGTGAAGGTACCCTTCCTGATGTCCAACCCAAACCTGCCCTGACGCAGCTTGTGTCCTCTTCTCCTGTTCTAGTTGCCTAGGAGAAGAGGCCAACCCTCACCTTGCTACAACCTCCCTTCCTGTTGTAGAGGGCAATAAACAGGTCCTACTTTGAGCAGCTCAATTATTTTCTAATTGTCTCTTTTGCTTATAATAATTTTTTCTTTCAAGTACTGTGGATTCAGGAATTTCCTATTAATTCACACCTGCATTTGTCTTCCAAGTCTTCCAAAATGTGTGTGGAGTAAACGTTGGGTCCTCTGCATTGAGTCTTTTGCTCTACTGCACTGCTTCTGCTGCACCATGCTACTTGCTCATGTGGAAATTTTCTTCCTGAACTATTCCAGATTTAGAGTAAACACATCACGTAGCAGACTTTAGCAACCCACGGACAGAACTTGGCCAGAGTGTGTTAGGCTTTCTGCCTCTTCTAAACAGCCCTGACATAATGTATACCCTATTATAATGCCTAAGTACAGATTTACATATGTAACTTTGTCATAAAAATTTGGAAGTGATTTCTAATCTGTCCCAGAACTCAGGACCATTGCCTTCCCAGCCTATACTCAGGACATCTTTACAATCCCACCCAGACAGGATATCTATCTCCTTTCTATTTTCATGTTTATAAAAGACTGCTAGTGCTGGATCCTCATTTGTCAGTACAGAAAGCAAAACTACATTTATATATACTTGTTTAAGTTTCAGATAAACCTATTATGACACAGACATCTCAAAATATAGTAGAGTGCCCTAAAAACTGACTTAGGCCACCTGAATTCACTGATGTAAAATAAAAGATGTAAATTGAACAGCTATGCGTAGAATATTTCACTTCAATATCGCTCAGAAATGTTAGACTGTCAGGCCCTGGCCATACAAGGACTGTTTGATTGTTGTATTTATATTCTCTACAGAGAATTAGTAAATATTTATATCAAATCCACTTGCATGCATGCATGGTTGACAGAGAGAAAGAACCATTTCCATGAGGCTTCAGCAACTCCAAATTCCTGTGAGGGTATAAAAAAATATACTCAAACTGAGTCAGTGGTATGTACTAGCAGGAGCACATTTGCAAACAACAGTGTATAAATATAAAGTAATCATAAAAATAACCTTTTAAAACTGCCTGTAAAAGAGCAAGTGGTTCATTAAAAACATCCCCATTGTTCCTCTTTATTCCCTTTTGTGTCCGTGGTTCGCCTGCAATTCATATTGTATTTTTGAGTCAGTGCCAATGCTGCTATCTGTAGAGAAACAACTGAAGCAATTTTAGTGATTGCTGTCTTTATATAGTCACAATATGCCAATACTGCAAGACTGCTAATTCTGTAAGCTGACTTTTTCTCATTTTGTGCTTCTATAATCCTGGATAATATAACTACCGCAGAAAATGTTGTGAATAACTCTATAATGTCTCCTCAGGCTGGCAGCAATGTGATATAGAAAGATATGTTCTTAGCTGCTGCTTCTTCTACACATCTTTCCCAGCTGTCACTTCACTTTGCTGTCAATGGTGAAGTGGGTTTGCAATTGCCAACAGGTATAAACCTCCTGCAGCAATGCAGAAGTGAAAGAAAGAGAGCTACTGATAGGGATCAGTCAAAGTACCCATGGAAGAAGGGCCCTTTCCTCAGCATCCTCTTCAGCAAGGGAATAATCTCCTTGGCTTGTGCTTTTGACTGGGCTAGACTGAATGAACATCCATTCTTTGCTGATGCAAAAGGTCCCCATATCTGTTAACCGGAGATCAAGAATAAAAACCGAATTCCCTAACTTGCTTGAAACACACATCGTGGTGAACAGACAAAAAGTAATGCAAGCAATCCTCTGTGATTCAGGCCTGCAAACAAACTCAGAAAGATGGTGTGGTACATTGCTTATTTTTGGATCCCAGGAGATATTTGTAGGATTTAGCTTTCCCTTTTAGTTTTTCCCTGAAAATATAATTGCAATAACTCTAATACATTGCTAAGGCCTTGGCCTTTCACACATCCACGTCAAACTTCATACAGACAAGCTGTCTCATTCATTTAAAGTGCTAAGCCTCTCGTGTTTGACACTGCCTGTCACAGTGCTTGAGCTTTATGCTGCTTGCACTCACCATGTGCCTGTTCTGAAGGGAGTGCAGTTAAATGCTACCTACATGACCTGGTAGTCCACCTCCAGAAGCTGCAATTTCACCTAACAGATTGCCTATGGGTAACTCTAGAGTGGCAATCTGCCTCACAAGTTAAAAGGGCATATTCTTCTTCTTTATCCCCTGGTGTGGTAATACTTGGATTGCCTTCAGTAACACTGTTCACAAGTTTGAATGCAGATTGAAGTCCTGCTGCATAGAGAAGAAAATACAAAATGCTGATACTGATCTATGTTTTTTCACTTCTCTGTCTGATAGAACAATTCAGATTAAGAGTTTAGGGCTTTATTGTTGTTTAAAACTTCAGCATGAGAAGAAAGTTAATTGTGGAGAGAAGCAGCATTGCTCCATTCAGAGTTGAACTGGTGAACATGAGAGAAGGCTCAGGATATTGCATATGTTTTAAGTCTTAAAATGTCTTGTTACTAGCCAGAAGCTTTTATTATGCAAAGAAATACTTTTCCTGCCTCATGTAATCTGACGTGCTTTATTAAAACTCTAAGTTTAACAAAGCTATTTTTATTTTCAGGAAGTCATAGTTTATATGATTTAAAACATGAATACATGGAAGACAGCTCTGGGGAAACTAAGCCCATATCTGGAAATGCAGCAAAAGATCACTTGTGCCAGTTTTTAATTTAAAAAATTCTGTTTGCAGAACCCAGAACTAGTAGTGTTCATGCTCCCAATTTACTCAGCATAGTGGTCCTCTCAGCACTAAATGTCCTCCTCTGTTTTATCAATGGTTTCAGACTTGTTCTTATAATTTACCATTTCTTACAGTTCTCCTTGCCTGTAACTGGAATTAAGTATCTCTATTATACAAAAAATAGAGGTGTGAATAATGAGATGCCTTTCAAAGAGTGTCACTTTGATCACGGTCATGAGATTTAATCTCCTTGAAATACTCTCAGCTCTGCCACCAACTTTATCTAAGACCTTCAATAAACCACTTAACCTCTCCACATCTGTTACTCCACCAGTCAGATGAGAACGGCAATACTCTCCAAGCTTGCCAGCTACATTTTACAACGAACGTGCCTTTGCAACTCGTGAGAACAGAACGTCTCTCGAGAGCCAGGTGTTACTGCCCAGGCCTTGATGGCCTCAGCACAGTATGAGAGACGGGCATAACCCTGGTATGACCTGGGGGTTTGTGCAGCTGGCTGACCACGGCTGCTTAGCAGGTTGATGGAGGCCTACAATCACTTTATTGCAGAATTTACTTCATAGGTTTGTAGGTCTGGAGGTTATTTTACAGGTAATTTTGTTAGCAGATGTCATATACTAATCTGGTAGAGAAAAGTTTAGAAACCCCAAAGTAAAAATATAAGCAATTTAATTTTTTTCCCTAGGTTTTTAATGTATTAAAATTGTTAGGCTAATTTTTTTTGGTGTATCTTGAAAATGAACATAATTTTTAGAATATATATAATTTTACTATCGATTTGAGGATTTTCTGAAGTTGAGAAACATATGGAGCATTTGGGAAAAGTGGAAAATGATCCTGAGAAGAGGTTCTTTTCACTCTGCCAATCTCCCCTGTTCTCTTAACTCATTCTTTTCTTTTCTTTTCTTTTCTTTTCTTTTCTTTTCTTTTCTTTTCTTCTCTTCTCTTCTCTTCTCTTCTCTTCTCTTCTCTTCTCTTCTCTTCTCTTCTCTTTTCTTTTCTTCTCTTTTCTTCTCTTTTCTTCTCTTTTCTTCTCTTTTCTTTTCTTCTCTTCTCTTCTCTTCTCTTCTCTTTTCTTTTCTTTTCTTTTCTTTTCTTTTCTTTTCTTTTCTTTTCTTTTCTTTTCTTTTCTTTTCTTTTCTTTTCTTTTCTTTTCTTTTCTTTT
>VXAZ01009469.1:48821-166430 GCA_013399875.1 Gymnorhina tibicen | reverse complement strand
CTTTATTCCTTTTTCTGTTTTCTTTTTTCTTTCCCTTTCCCTTTCCCTTTCCCTTTCCCTTTCCCTTTCCCTTTCCCTTTCCCTCCCAACCCTCTTTTGCAAGAGCCATTTAACTGATGGTACAGTTCCCTTCTGCTAAAACACTGCCAGTCTTCCTGACACTAGCAATCAGTTTCAGTTATTATGAGCTATATTATACCACTGTGCTGCAACACTAGGGGGTAACAGCTGGTTGAATAAAGGATACATCTAAATTTCACCAATTTTTTAAACTAAAAAAAAGACGGTTTACATGAGGGCTCTTTTATGGAAAGGAGTCAGGAAAGGTAGATAGTTCCTTGGAGGTCCAGTGAAAGACAGGAAGTCACCTAGCCTAAAGGAACAGCCTAACCTTGGTATTTGATTTTTCCTTATGTGATTCTGTACTGAGAACTTACTAATGATGGCCTTTGTGAGCCCGACTTCTTGGCGCATAGTTTATCTCAAGCACTGATAAAAAAGCCAAGGGTACAAACTCCATTCCACCACTAAATTAGACATCAAAAACATAAGGGATACAACATTCAGCAGTGCAATGGCTTTGTCCTTCTGTCTAGATGCCTCTAGTTTTTTCACAAGTGGCAATAACTGGAATATCCCCATCACACAACCTAGGTCTTATTTCGGTACCGTATGGTAGGGAAGGGAGGAGAGTAAAGAAGAGAAAAAGAATCACATTATCAGTCATCAGAACAATAAATTTCATTTTTATAGTTGATCTAAATTTCATATTATTGATATTTATTACCAACAATTTCTATATATGGAGGCAGCTGTTACTTCCTTTAATGGGCTTATCTTACTCCTGTGCCCACATACTTCCTTGGCATCAAGCATGCCTTCCTGGCAACATCGATTATGAATCAGTTTACTTCTGACAACTATTCTGAGTACAGCTTTTAGAAGGCTTATTTTTCCAAGGTGTTTTAGGACCAAAAAAAGCTCTACTAATATAAAACTTAATGTTTTTCACAAGCTTGTCTACAGTGAACAAAGAGAAACTAGTTCATATTGTTACCAAGGCAGAGACAAAGTTATTTTTGTTCAATGCTGTTCACCACAAGGTAAATGAAGAAATTTTGTATGATAGATATCCATGCTAACTCTCTGGGACCAGACAGGCAGAGGTCATAGAACAAGACATCAGCTCCACAAAAATATATGCTCAGATAATTTTAAATGGGAACATAGGCTGTGACAGCTGCTGGGAGGGCCTGAATCTAATGATCATTTTTTTTCCCTCCTTTGTTTTCCTTCAGTAATGAGCCTGTAGCTGTACCATAGTGAAAATGTCCAGAAAGTCTACTTGTACCTTAGAGGACTTGAAGCCAGTCTGCAAATGTCCCCAGCTGTAACTGAACAAAAAAACCCAAAAACATTCAGGTAATGAGAGTCACATCCAATTCACCTAGGAAATGCAGAGGCATAAATTGTCTGTGGCTTCTTTAAGACTTTTTGAACCCAGAAGAGAAATTCCATATGAAACAGGCCAGTAGCTGTTTTTTACCTGGTGCTCTGTTATCCCCTGAGAATCAGGAGCAGCACTGAGTTGGTCGAGTGAGGGTGTGGTTTCAGTGTCACCCTGGGCTGATCTTAGGCCCTATAGCTGTTAAAAGAAGCAATTCTGCTTCTCCTGTGATATCCAGCTGCTCAAGCTTGCTGTGTGTTTGCACGTTTGTAGAGGTCCCTCAGCCAAGAGACACGTCAACTCTCTGATCTTACTGAAGGCCAGTATTTTTTTCTTGAAGGCACAGTTTTCAACCAGATCAACAAGCTTATCCGACTTGCTAAATAATTTCTAATTTTGATAGGAAAGAGAACATGTACCTGAAAGCAAGGCACAACCCCCCTTTTCAGTGGCAATTCCATCATGGTTAAGCTTTACCCAACAACGATATTATGCTAAGAAAGTGTCTTGAACACATTTTGCACCACCAGAACCAATTGGTTTTGTGTCTTCAGTGTTTCCTTATGTAACTTCCTTTAGCATTATGTGTGTTGAAGTGCAATTTTGTCAGACACAGCCTGCCAGTGTCAGCATCTGGTTAAGCCAACTTCAAACACCAAATTCAAACCATTATACTTGCATGAGAAACCTGCATGTTGCAGCAGGAATTGTTTGGGTCTGTCCTTATGCCCCTGCAAGAGCACCAAGCAGGTCTAGTTTGTGCTGCAGAGCAGAAAACCCACAGACACAGTTCAGACCTTAAGCTGAGCTCAACACTGGCAAGGCCAGCTACCCAGTGTTAGAGCCTCATGATCTAAGTCTCACCTGATGGCTCAAGACATTCAAGAATTACCTATATGTAAATATGTAAGCACACAAGATCATGAGCCACAATCTAGGCGTTTTATTAGCCACACAGTCATACTTTTCAGAGCTTCTTCTACAACAAGCTAAAGGCAATCAGGGTGTGTTTTTTCTTTATGTTGTAGGAGTGTACAACATCAAAAGGCACATGCAAGAGCTATTATGGTGATTTACAAACTTCCAGCAATTTTCTATAATCTTTCCTATCTTCTTGTGGGCCCCAGCAAATTCTCCCCAACTTTATTCTGGGTAGTGCATGTCTGACAGATAATTATTGCTCAGAAAATACATTCCATGTGCAATATTTATTTTGTAGCACAGTGATGCTGTATGTAATTCATCAGAGAATTGCAGCATTGCACCATATCTCGTGGATTAGCTTTTAAGAGTGATTTCTAACAAAAATTCCTGCTGTGAGAATCAGAAAAATTGGAGCAGTATTTGGTCCTTGCAGATGTATTCTTCAGCTCCCAGATTTCCTATTCCAGATACAAAGCCCTAAAAAATACTATTGTTCCCCAAGTTATTTCATGCAGCTTCCTCTTTGGGGGCAAATTAATTTAAAGATGAGAAATGAGAATTGTCTCTGCTGATATGTCCCCACAAAGCTATGCAGAGAAGGCCACCCAGGTCCTGGAGTGCATAATGTAAAACAGTGCTTTTAAACAGGTAGCCTTATTCCTGTGCCCTGGAGGGCCAAGCCCTTGATTCCATTAATATGGAGGAGACACTTTCCCCTAAGGAAATTCTGCAATGCCACTATGACCGCTCTCTTTTTCTTAGCCCCCTTGCACAGGTCTGCTTGTGGCCAGCTGCAAGGTGGTGCTATTCTGCTTCTTTGGCTATTCATGTGGTGTATTCTGTTCCAGTTTAAGAAGTGTCCTCCTTGTTGGGATTATCATAGCTGCTGATCACTCACAGCTGCTGATCACTTTTCCCTGGACTTTCTTCCACCCCATCCCACCCATTTGCCCTGACATTGTGCAAGGTGTTCGGGTCAATAATAGAGCAATCTCTGATTATTCTGTACAGCCACTATAGTGCACAGTCATCACCCTGCTACTTCTGTGCTGTGGATGCAAATGCACACCCAACTCTGCTACATTTTGCAGTGGTCCTGTTCCTACAGCTAAAATGCAGAAGACAAAAAAGAGACACAGTCACTCTGAAAAGCAACCGTGGTGTCACGCAGACAGCACAACCTGACTGTGGCTCTCTGGCTAGCTTTCTCTGCCTTTGGGAACTATAATGTGCTCTAGTCCTTTCTGCTAGCAGCATCTATTTTTTACCCTCAGCTGCCTTTAATGCATGGGCCATTAATGCACTGCACATACACAGCCAAGATTCATCCCCTCGTTCAGTCAGACATCTGCAGCTCAGTGGCATTTGACCTCTCCTTCGCTCTGGACCAGGCAGCGTGGGCAGGTTTCATTACACTCCCTGGTGCCTTTATGTTGCCACACAGATGGACACTCCAGATGCTGACATGGATACCTCATTCCTGCCTTGGCTCCAGATGTTTTCTTCAGACAGTATATGTTAGGTAAAGGAATCAACAGCTAATTTCATGAAGGGAGGAAGGGAGCGGAGTTATTACTATGAAAACAATATTGTGCTTGCAGGGAAAATACTTTGGACATAGGAACTTCAAAGTAGGACAAGAGTGATAAGAAACAGATCTCAATCAGACCTTAATTTCCTGTATTCTATTCAAAACAGTCCTGTGTCACAACCAGTGCTGTATTTCTATCCTAGCTAGGTCGGGGAGATTTTATCCTGAACACTACCCACTGCTATGATCACAATATGAAGAAATAACAACACATGAAATAATTTTTCTACAAAAGATTTTGACCTGTTCTCTTTCTGCTGTTCTGGTAACCAAACTGTGAGTATGGATTCCCACAACCTGCTACCACGATTAGTAAAACTTCTTTATCTTTGGCTCCCCACTGCAATTTAATCTATAAAGTAGATTTTAGAACTGTTCAACTTGTCTATAAATCTGGCCTTGCCAACCCTCTTCATTACCTTTAGCTCAAGGCTGGTGTTCTGACCTCCCAGTTAAGTGAGAGCCCACTCCCCTCTAGGAATTCAGCCTCTGCTGCATCTCACCCTCTATACTACCAGGCTGCTGCCCTCACATCATGGTTTTCTCTCTCTGGAGGTCCCCTCGGTCTCTTCCTGGCCATCTCTGGGTTCTTTTCTTCATGAAAATCAGAGAAATCGCATAGAATCACAGAATACGTGGAGTTGGAAGGGACCCACAAGGATCATTGTGTCCAACTGCTTGCCCTGCACAGGACGTTCCCAAGGATCACACCATCTGCCCAAGAGTATTGTCCAAATGCTTCTTAAGCTCTGTCAGGATGGTGCTGTGATCACTTCCCTGGAGAGCCTGTTCCAATGCCCAACCACCCTCTGGGTGAAGAACCTTTTTCTAATATCCAACCTAAACCTCCCCTGACACAACTTTAAGTCATTCCTTGGGTCCTGTCACTGCTCACCAGAGAGAAGAGATCAGTCCCTCTCCCTCCTCCTTCCCCTCACAAGGAAGTTGTAACTGCAATGAGGTCTCTCCTCAGTCTGCTCTTCTCCAGGCTGAACAGACCAAGTGATCTCAGCTACTCCTCATATGGCTTCTCCTTTAGGCCCTTCACCACCTTGTGGTTCTCCTTGGGATACTCTCTACAAGCTTAATATCTTTCTTGTATTGTGGTGACCAAAACTACATACAATGTTCAAGGTGAAGTTGCACCAGTGCAGAGCAGAGCAGGACAATCCCCTCCCTTGACTGGCTGGTGCTGTTTTCTCTCCTTAGTTCCCATTTCTATTTCATAACTCCATCTCAGTTTATGCATCTCTGTTAATGGGGTACACATACGTGTTCTAAAATAAAACTCTGTGGTGTTTGGCTGAGTAAATAGGTCAAGTTTTTGTAGTACCCAGCTCCATTTCTACCTTTGTTGCATTTTTTAAAACTAATTTATAATCTCTTTGCATTGTAAGGCATTTTCCTCCTAGGATTTGCTTTTACTACTGTTTAAAATTACAAATAATTGTAATTGTTAATTTATAGAGAAGTTTTTCCCTTTGCAAAGCTTGGCCTGAACCACAAAATAATCTTTTTGGAGACTACAAAGAAGCAGTCAAATATCACCAAGTAATGAAATTCAGCAGATTATAACTTCTGAGGTCATACTCACAGAGTCTTGTTACTTTCTTTGCTCATTTAATAACTATAGATCTACCCTCAGCACCTGGCCTATCAAACTGAGACTTGGATAAAAAATCCTCCTTTGAAGTACCCGCTCTCACTAGTTTTGCAACTGTGACATATATAAGGACTTACAGACACACACTTTCTTTTGCTTTATTTACTGGTATTGACATGCAAATATCACACAGTCAGCTTTGACAGTTTGCCTCCAGCACAAAAATCCTGGGGAAAAAAAAAAAGAAGAAAAAAAAAAAAAGGGTATGTCCCTTTCCCTAAAATGGTTTCTATCCTAGAGTACTGTTCCTAGCAAGAAGAAATAATTAAAACATTTTCAGGGTTTTAGAAGTGCAACTAGTCCTCAGCCTCTATATTGGCATTAAAATGCAAATGTAATCTGCACAGTTATAAAGTATTTGCAACCTAAACCAATACATTTCTACACCTAATGAAACAACAGGGACAAATCTGGGCTTCCTGAGCTGGCTTGCAAACAGTCCAGCTACAGGCAGTACCTGCTGCTGACAGATTGTTCAATGAGACAGAGGTCTGTAGGCCCAGAGGCTGTTGGATCACATCAAGTTCTTTGGCTAAAGGCAGAAAAACAGGGAAGAGTTTCCATGGTGAATATAACCAGCTTTTCCTAGCTCTTCCTCTGGTTGTTGCACTCACCTGGCTTAACTGATAAGGAAACTCCAAGCAGGAAGCTCTTATGCTACTAAAGGGAATGAAAAAACCCCTGTGGATCTCCAGGGGTCTGGAGGCAGCCGTTGAGCAGCATTTTTATCTTTCCACAAATCCTCTGCAATGCTGTCTTCCCCAGCTGTTCATGTTGGGGTGATGTCCATCTCCCACAAAACCCTAGCCACCTCTCATGCCTTCCTCAGTACCTCCTCCCTCTGCTCATGCTCAGACACCAGGAACGGCCATGCCTGGGGCTGGTCATTGCTAACCACTCCTGTCTAACAGAGCTTGGGGCCAGCTACTGACCAAGGTGCTAGATGATGCTGGGAGGATCCAATCCTGCCTGTTACATTAGGAGAGAGGCTATCATGGCAGCAGCATTGTTTGGGACATTGAAACTGTGACTAGTCCGGGAATGACTGTGCAAGGAGGTTCGGACCCTGAAAAGTGCAGCACTCCCAAGTCCTGCACAACCCACTCCCAAGTGCCAGTAACAGCAGCTGTGGGCTGAGTGTGGGTACAACTACCCCTCCCTGCTCCCATGCCATGCACTTCTCTGAGCAGTGCCCTAAGGGCTGCCTCAACTGCCCCTCACCTGGCTTCATTCATTGGGCTCCTTAGGGTCAGCTGGAAATAGGCCAGAATACTGTCTGCTATTTGGAGCTCTGAGAAGGCACTTCTAATGGAATCAGGCTTTTAACTAGAATGCCGAGGATCAATTCCCCATTCACATCTCTAGCTTTCCTGTCTTTCCTGCAAGGATGCATTATTACATATAATAAAGGAGCCAGGAGCACAGATGAAAGCCATAAAACAACTGTGTGTTGGTGTTTGTGTTTGATGTGTTTGCATCCATCTAAGGTTATCTAAGGGTGTTCAGGTACAGAGATGGACAGAAAACTAGAATACTTTATTGTATCAAATGTACAGTTCATAAAATCAAACATCATTCAAACTACCCTTTAAGCCAGGTAATATGCCATATGTAAAGGCATAAAGATGAGCATAACAAATGAGGGAAGTTAAAACACTTGACACAGTGTCTAACTTGGCTCTTTGAAGCAGCATGTCCACAACTGCACAACTGTGCAAGCATTCAGTAGTGTGAAGCTTTGTTGAGTTTCTTTGACAATTTTGTTGCTCCATACCAAAATGTCACGTGCAAGCACCAGTTAGAAGGTCTACAAAAGGCTTTGTTGGTGCTCTCTGCAGTTTGTTCTGTGACTATATCTTTTTGGACTGATGATACTTTACACACACATATGTACATATTTAACTGTACTAGATACACTTCTTAGATAACAGCCACATTGTCAGTAGAGATAAAACACACAAGACATGAACTACAAAGCTACTTTCTTTGAAAGTAAATCAATCACTGTGTTGAAGATCTATACAGATATTTACCAGGATAAAAATTTAAAGTGGCTCCAGAAATAAAATGAGTGGTTCTGCATTTTTTCTATTGATTTCTGTATTGCTTTTAGGCTACTGCATACCCAAAGGCATGCAGTGCCCAGAGGAGCTTGGCACACTTTGAAGATTATGCCAAATTCTGCTTGCTTTATGCAAGAAGGTGAATTCAATGATATTGCTTCTGTACATAAGACAGAAAAAATCTAGTCCTAAGTTCCTTATTTCCTTGGCAAACTGTCCTTATAAAGCATGCTGCCAGTGTCCTTATAAAGCATGCTGCCAGTTTTGCAAGCTTTTAAGCAGTGGATTTAATTAGGTTGTTTATATAAGCAGGGGCATGTATTTGCTCAAATGCTGCCCAGTTCAAATCCTATGCCACAGCTGAAATTTTCATATGAAGTCATGCTTTAAGGAAGTGAGACACTCCTTACTGAAAGCCCTCTCCCACTGCTGTGGCAGTAATGGTGTAGATGAGGGCAACACAACCTGGGACTTTAAAACTGTATTTCCATACAACACCTTTCTTCTTCCTTGTTGTGAGATTGATGAGTAAAGATAAGGTAACAAGAATCACCAGCCTTTCTACTTCTAATGGACTCAGGATATCCACAGTGATTTACATGTTGCATATACAGCTATCTGGCATGGAAAAGGCTGCTGTTAACTCTTCTCATAATTCAGCAGGGGTAGCTGAAACCATCAATCACTCAAAAAGAATCATCTGAGATATTTGGTACATGGCTAGCATCAGTCCCTATATATTGACAAAAAAGGAAAATTTTGGTTCTCAGCAAGAAAATGATAAAAATCTTGATGGAAGAAAGACAAGACAAATAGTGGCCAACAGACAGAAAAGATAGAGAAAACGACTCTTTTCTGTACATAGTCGAACTTTGTTCAGACCATTGTACCCAAGTCGGAGTTTGCTGCGGGCCAGCATTACATAGGTAAGCAGAACTAGAACTTCATACTTACAAGAAACCCTCTCACATTCATGAATAGCTGTTAAATGAACTTGAAATGTGGAGTGGTAACAGTGGAATCCCACTGATTCATGTGGGATTGAGCTTTTTCATGTTTAATTTCATAGAAATACTGGGAGAGTCTCTGCAAATAGTATTTAGCTGTTATCATTTCAAGAGTAATATACTCAGAATCCATCTGCTGGGTAAGTATTAAATAACCCATGCTAATACAGTGTTAACAGCCAGTGAATTTACATCCTCTGTGAAACCAGTTCTGCACAGAGTTCCTGAAGAGTGTGGTGCACTGGTTTAGCATGGCAAGGCTTTGGTGGCTGAGGGGCTTCTGTGAAAAGAAGAGCCAGTGCCAGCTGTCTCCAAGATGGACCCATCACTGGCCAAGGTCAAGCCTATCAGCGATGGTGGTAGTGCCTCCAGAATAATGTCTTTAAGAAGGGGGAAAATAACCTCTGCAGTAGCAATCACAGCCAGAGAACAGAGGAGTACATGTGAGAGCAAGAGCCTTGCAGTCACCAAGGCCAGTGCAGAAGGAGGGGCAGGAGGTGCTCCAGGTGCTGGAGCAGAGGTTTCCCTGCAGCCCATGGTGAAGACCATGGTGAGGCAGCTGTGCCCTGCAGCCCCTGTTGTTCCACAGTAGAGCAGAGATCCACCTGCAGCCCATGGGGGACCCCGCTCTGGAGAAGGTGCACCTGAAGGAGACCATGACCCTGTGGGAAACCTGTGCCAAAGCAGGCTCTTGGCAGGACTCATGGACAGAAGAGCTCAGGCTGGAGCAGGTCTGCTGGCAGGACTTGTGACCCTGTGGGGGACCCACCACAGAGCAGCCTGTTCCTGAAGGATGGCACACTATGGAAGGCATTCTCACTGGAGCAATTTGTGCAGTCCGTGAGGAGAACTCATGTTGGAGAAGCTCATGGAGGACTGTCTCTCATAGGAGGGATCTCACACTGGAGAAAGGAAAGAGTGTGAGGAGTGAAGCATGCACAGAACCTATTCCCTACCCCTCTGTACCACTCAGGGGGAGGAGGCAGAGAAAAGAGAAATGTTAGGTCTGGAAGGAAGGGAAGGGTGGGGGAAAGGTATTTTAAGATTCGTTTTTATTTTCTCATTATCTTAGTCTGATCTTATTTATAATAAATTCAGCTACTTTCTGCACATGGAGTCTGTTTTGCCCATGATGGTAATGGTGAGTGGACCCTCCCTGTCCTTATCCTGCAAGCCTTTTGTTATATTTTCTCTCCCCTGTCCAGCTGAGAATGGGATGGATAGAGCAGCTTTGGTGGGTACCTGGCATCTAATCCGTGTCAACCCACCACATACAGTTAGAGGTCCAATGTGCAATGATCATACAAAAACTATTAAGACAAAAAAAGGAGACTAGCATCTCACTGGATTTTCACCTTGTGTCATCTGGCAGGAAGACTTCCTTCTGCAGAGATCATGAACTGCAGAGGGGTATAGGTATACTCCCACCAAGTGCAGCACAACATCTTTTTTTGTTCTATCTCTCTCCATGTCTCCTCATTTTCTTGTAAGCAATGGTGGGGATGTAAGAATCTCCTTCCCTTTCAGCTTCTGCTCCCTTCAGTGTGGTTGAACACATTGCTTCTAAATTACTTTAACAAACATATAATATAACTGATATAACACATTGTTTTCCAAGCCTCCAGCTGAATACTTATTCCTACTCATTCTAATGTTTCTATTGAACATGCTCTGATACTGTGGGTGTTAAGACTTCAAACATCCTAACAAAAAGGGTGTCTACTTTCCAGGAGGCAATACTTTGCTATGAGAAGTCATTGATCACAGTCTAATTGACATCAGTGAGAACTGCACTTCATGCTCTTCTTGATATTCATTCTGTGTTTTCCTCAGTTCCTCTTAGCCCTGGTTATAGCTGTTAAATTGTCACAGCCTTACCTTACCTTCTGAGGGCATGTATTTTCAGAGTAATCATATCACACAAGTGTGCTATTTTGCACCAGCCAGCACTACAGCTCATTCTTCTTCATTTCCTTATGTATATGGATACTGCCTTGGAGATTCATTTAAACTGTTTAGTTTATCTTAGTTTATTCCTAAATTCAGACTGGAATGAATAAAAAATATTATTTCCTCACCTGTTTAATAACTTTTAAGGTAACTTTTGCACCCCTATTCAGCAGCCCTTAGCAATTTCCACACATGAAACCATCCTCTAAATAAAACAAAAATAAATACATAAATAAAAGTAAACACAAAATTTCTTAAAATATTTTTTCTTGTTGCTAAAATTTGAAAAGTCCCATTACTTCCAAAAAGGTGAGGATTTTAGGATTCAGTGGGATTTTAGTTTCAAATCTGTTCCAGATATTACAGGCCATCCAGTTCAAATGCTATTGCATTTTTTTTTGCTTCTTTAAAATTTTGTCTTTCCCTAATTATTTTCTTTCTTTGACGTGCAGTAGTGGAAATAGCACATAGGAGAAATCCCTGACAGACCGGCTGACTTAACTTTTGTGGTTTGAGTTACTGTATATTCAATAAATTACTTAGGTAACTACTTCACCTGTTAGAAAAGTAAGTTTTAAATAAATGGAGTTGTACAAGAACAACATGATGAAATCTGCAACCAGCTTTACTGGATGTCTTGATCACAGAAACAGTGTTGTGTACTTTGTTCCCAGGTTTTGGGGGCTTTTTTTGCTCTCCTTTTCTCCTGTATGTTTGGGGTGTTCTGCCCTGAAATGGAGAGAAAACATGTGCCAACATTTGCATGTTTCTCCTCCATTTTAAGTGTTGGTAGTTTCAAATATTCATTGAAATGTGATTTAGAAAATAGAGAAAGAAATCTCAACATGCATCTTATAACAGAATTTCAAACAAATCTCTCTTGGCGCAATGGAAAGTACATCAAACAGCATGCTTTAAAGTATGATTCATCATTTGATGTAGCTGGTGCATCGTAACGTGTTTCCCATCTGACAAAGGCAGG
Source organism: Gymnorhina tibicen (assembly GCA_013399875.1). NCBI lineage: Eukaryota > Metazoa > Chordata > Aves > Passeriformes > Artamidae > Gymnorhina > Gymnorhina tibicen. Next base: position 154,803 of record VXAZ01009469.1, on the reverse strand, counting down.
TAATGCGCCCTTTGCAGCTATGTGTCAAGTGTTTTGTCACTGGAGCCACAAATTCCCTAAATTTTGCCTTTCATGCAGCAGCTAAAGCAAAGCAGTACTGAGAAGCATACTGGTCACAGTTCTGTCCACCCGAGGCCTTTCTACATGGCTTCTTCTCTGAACACACATTAAAGGCATTACAAAAGGAACCTCACGATTTCTAGAGTCCTTTTTTCTTTTTTTTTTTTTTGTTTGTATTATTAGTCTGACATAAGTTAACATGTTTCATTTTCTCATACCTAACCTGCTTATAATGTATTTAATTTTGTATTTTGCTGAAACTGTGAGAAGCTGAGAGCTTCCTACCTAATGTATGCACATCTACAATATTACCAGAAAGTAATATGGGTACATTAAAAGATTTGATGTGATCTTCCTCATTATAACATTTAAGAGGTTTATAGTCATCTTATAGGGGAAATTTTCTTCTTTCATTCTCCATAAGGAACAAAAATACAGCCAGAAATCTCCACAAGTCATTGCAACTGAGTAATCGTTTATCTAAGTCCCACTGAATGCACCTGAAATAAAGCAGAAACAGGCAAAATTACACAGAAAAATGACTGCAAAACAAGTAATTGACCCTAAACCTTTCTGCCCAAAGAAGTTAATTTTTGAACATGCTGCAGTTCTAATTATGACTAAAATGAAGCCAGACCAAGCACAAATTAAATATACTCTTTGCCTTTACTATTTCTATATTCAATAGAACAGAATAGAATAGAATATTTCAATATTCGATAGTTCCTCTTTAGTCCAAACATAATCAGTCTTCTTTTCACCTCCAGTCTGCACTGCAGACTATAATTAAACAATGAAAATCTGACATGTATCTACAGAGGAAAATTATTCAAAGAACCATTCAGCACATGGAAATTTTTGCTTCACTTGTGCAGAATTAGTCCTTAATATTCCTTCATTCCATTTACTCTTCCTTCTATGCATTTTAATGCTCTTGCTCTCATTCCTATGCTCATTCATTTTGGACTTCATTTGTTGGTTTGACAAAAGCCAGACTTACCTCAGCTGCTACTGGACAATACTGCAGGGTCCAGCGAGACCACTTGTCTGCTTGTAGTTCCACAAAGCATGTTTGGAGGAAAATTACTGAGGAAACCACATGCAAAATTAAATAACAGTGACAACTCCCCTCCCCCCCACCCCACCAAATCTGGCATATTCTTCATGTTAAAGGGAAATTTCTTCAGGGGCTCTTTTCAACTAGGTAAGAATTCCTTCTTTGCTGCTTCTCAGTACTATATAGCAGCTCTCTTACACTGATACAGTGTAATATGTTACAGAATAACAAGGCAAACTGCTACAAAGGTTATAAAAATCTTACCTAGCTTCTGAAATCACGTCCAAGGGCACTACAGCCTGAAAGCCACACTCTTCCCATTGTGACACGGGTAGACACACAGCTACGTGTGAGAAATGCAGGTTTGTCCCTCCCTTGTCCTTAAAAGCACTTTTTTTCCATGGGTAGTTTGTGCTGAGTCTCCAAAAACCCTCCAAGAAACTGGCTTCAGACTGTACCTCTAAGCATCAGGAGAAAATCTGAAGCAAAGGATAGCAGCCCTACCAGGCAGAAAACACGCGAATGGACCAATAAAAGATCCACACAGCCCATCAGTGCTGGCTCATCTGCAGGTGGACAGCAACAGACCACTTAATAAATACAAACTTAGAACAGCAAGGAAGCACTGTGATGACCTTTTCATTTTTTCCTTTAAAAAAAAGTATTGTACAGGTCACTGCCTGTTTGTTTTGACTACCACAGTTCTGGTGCATGGTGAGCAGAGAGACAAAATTCCCAAGCTCAGTTACGGAGATGTCTTTCAGCTGGAAAGGGTGGTTCAGGGCAGCTGAATCAAGTTTCACCCACAGCCACTGACCTCGGAGAACAGGGCTGCCACTGCTACAGCAGCAGGTGTATCAACAGAACTCTTCTCCCTTCTATGGCCTAACACAAAGCACGCCATCCTCTCTCCCAGGTTCAAGAGGCCATAGTTTCACCAGCTGTTTATTTAATCCTGACTAATCCTGGATTCAAGCCACAGCCTTTTGTGTAGATGAGATGAAAAGCTGAAAGATGCATTGCAAAAAAAAGGAAAGCATAATTTGAAAAGTAGGTGCTTCTACTCCTCCATCTGAGGCAAACCAGATTACTGAAGTTCTAACTAAATGGAAATACTTATTTATAAAAAGAGAAAATTATTTAAATTTACTGCTATTTTTCAAAGTATGAAGACATGACCTGCCTCTCTTTTCCTCTCCAGACTTATTCTTGCTGGCAGTAAAAAAAAATTTATGGCAAACCAGAATTCTAAACAACTGAATAAACCTATCATACAAGCTTCACTAGTGAAGTCTTTCAATACAATTAAATATTTGGATATCTATACCACAGATTTACCCCAGAGAAGCTACATATACTTTACCCTCAAAGCTGACTGCATTTCTAATATCAAAACTTTATAACTGTAAAATCATAGAATCATCAAGGTTGGAAGAGACCTCTAAGATCATCAAGTCCAACCATCAACCCAGCACTACCACTGTAACCCCTAAACCAATGACCCACATTGCCCAGCACCAAATCCAGATGCTTCTTAAACACCTCCAGAGATGGTGACTCCACCAACTCCCAGGACAACCTGTTCCCATGCCTGACATGCCCTGATAGTGAAAAACATTTTTCTAATATCTAATCTGAATCTCCCCTGTCTCATTTCCTGTGGTCCTCTCACTGCAGGCACAGTAGAAGGGACCGAGCCCCACCTCACTACAGCTTCCTCTCAGAGAGTTGTAGAGAGCAATGAGGTCTCTCCTGAGCCTCCTCTTCTTGAGACTAAACAAACCCAGCTACCTCAGCAACTCTTCGTAAGGCATGTTTCCTACATCCTTCGTGGGCCTTGTTGCCCTGTACTGGACACGCTCCAACACCTCAATGTCCTTAATACTAAATACCAACCTTAATACTCAGTTCGTGTTCCTATTTGTGTTTTATGTTAAGTAATTATTTTCTCATAAAACTAAAGATCAAAGATTTGACAGCCTACCAAAGTTCAGAGTTTAGGATCGAATTTTGCAAGTTGTTTGGAAAGAGTTATCTAAGGCTGGGAAGTATTAGGACTCACTCTTCCTGTAAGCTGGTCAGCCTTTATTTTTAGTTTTCAATTGTCAATATTTCTTTTCCTTTTGTAAAGGAAGTTTAAAGAACGTCCAGTACTTGAAGCTGTATTTACAAGTCCAATGTGATACAAACAGGGCTGATAATTTTATGCAGAATTCAAACTACTTCAGCTCCTTCAGCTGGCAGGACCTCTACGAAAAAGAGTAAATGCTTACATCACTGAAGTTGCCACAGGTTTGCTGATCTCATATGACCTGAAAAACTGATTGAGAACTCAGCTCCTTAGGGTAGGTAAAAGCCACTTTTCCATACTAAACTTTTAATGCTACTTCCAGATCAAGTCTTTGTAAAATCACTTTGTGGTTTAAAAGCACTCCCTGTAAAATTAGCAACTAAATGCTTCCTGCACCAAAGTGCACAGGAACAGAGCAGGGGATTCATTTTCCCCTGCTAAATTAGAAAAACCACATTGATTCACCTGAAACCATTAAGAGTTCAAAACAAATCCTACCCACATGAACAAAATCAATTCATAGATTAAGTCTATCACCTGTGTTTTATGAATATCAGACTATAGAAACCATATCAATACCATGCTTGATCCCTATCGTGATCTTGCAGGAAAAAACAACTGAAGAAACCTTTTATTTTGAAACTGTTAAATAAAGGAGAGGGGAAGGTGGTTAGCACAAGACCAAAACTTGGTATTTAAACCAGAAATACCCTCCGGATGTATTTAATGCTCTGAATAAAGCTACAGTGTATATGAAGTGAACACTTCATGAAAAAGAATACCAAGGCAGAAGGCTCTAACAGATGCATCTCTGGTAGACAATGCCAAAAGATGAAGTGCTTATAATTTTGGTACATAGAATCACTGAGGTGACATTTGTTCTGCCAAACTCTGTATCCATGTGAGTACCTCGAGCAGACCTGAAACTCGCCTGTAAAACCCTGGGTCCTGTAACACACTGCTAAGCAGTACTGCTGGAGTCCCTGCACAGGTCACAGACGCACCTCCACATGGCAACACGCGCTGGTCGGACCACACTGACCTCTTGGCTCTGGCTGCTGAACTGTAGCAGATCTCAACAAGCACCAAGGCTTTTCCAAGAGCACCTCCTGTCTGCCTGCAGAAGGCCTCTATGGATTTTTTTGACACACACATGATTAAATTACAGTTTAAAGAACCTTTAAGGCTTATCTTTTATGATTGATGATACATACTCTGGAAGGAAAGGCACATGCATTTCTTTCAAAATTCTGCTTTTGCAGTAAACCTGAAAAACTTTAATGTGATTGAATTGGGTTATTGTGAACTTACTAAACTACAGTTTCTGTTGTACACAGCCCTTTCCCCTCTTAAGCCATTAAGTGAAAACCCCTGTAATGACTTGAAGAGTTTCAGCTAAGACTTCAAACTTTGCAAAGAGAGATTGCAACAATTGTTCCTGTCTTTTCATTTATTATTGACTATTGGTTAATTTTAAAAAAAAGATATATATGAGCACAAACCCAGCAATATCAAGAACAGATTCATACCCAGTGTGAAATTAAAAAGGTAAATGGAAACAGGGGCGATGGCTGGGTTCTGGAATGCAAACCAAGAGGTAAGCACTACAAAAGGGGAAGAGCAATAGTAACTACGACCAACTAGCATGAAGAAGCCTTTAATTACCAGCTGCTCATTAAGCAGGTTTGTGAGATTCTTTCAAGGTTGAAAAATTAAATTTGAAGAAAGCAAACACCTGCTGGGCCCACACAGCAACCAAGTCTGAGATAGTTTTAGGCTTAGTAACATATTTGGATTCCCATCTATCCTGGTCTAGATACCCCCATGATTCCTATTTAAAATCACATTGAATAAGAGCAAGGAATAGGCCTGTCAGCCTCTTATGTCAGTAGCCTTTTTTGTATCATGATTTTCTTTATCTCAACTCTGCAGAATTTGGTTTCTCTTTGATGCCCAGGAATGCACAAGGACAGCAGGCACATGGAATGTTAATGCACAGACCATAAAAATACTGCACAGGAGTGTAAGAAGAATCATTCTGAAGACCAATAAATTGTACCAACTTCCTTTTTTTTACCATGTACTTTATTTTCACCAGTTGTGTATGTTACTCAAGTGACTCATTCTGTATTTTTATAATGAGTATTCAAGATGCACGTAAGATGAAGTACACAAATGCCTGATGAATTGCAAGTCTGATCCTGTAAGTTGACACTTCCCTACTGTATTTCTACTGATGTATTCTTACAAAAATAAAACCCCGAAACACATGACAGCAGAACAATACCAAAGCAACAGTCACCGGCAAAATTTCTCCACTTGTGGGTTTCTCAAACAGGATATAGAAGACCACCATCTATCACTGACATCACCAAAGTCTTTTACTACATATTTTGGATGGTAACGGGCAACACTATTTTCCATCAGTAGTGAAAGAGTGAAAAGTTACCAGGCCTCAGTTCTATAAAATCAGTCTGAAGGATAAAATCTCTAAGGCTACACCCACAGCCTAAAGCAGTGGCTACGAGAGGTGAACTCCCCCCAGTTCCTACATGCCATGGGATGTATACCTTAACGGTTATATAATTTGCCAGTCTTGCCCTGTTTAATTACTTTTGCTTAGAAGTTAGTCACTTCACCTCAGGCAATGCTCTGCTTTCTCTTTACAGTTGCACCTACCTTGTATTTTCTCTCTCTGGCATAAACCTCTCTTAGGCCCCTTATGGGAACAAGAAGTCAATGTAGGCAGGCCGTAGAAGGATGGGAAACCAGACACAGAACATAGATTGTCCTTAGGGAAGTGAACAGTACCAGGGGCCTAGAACAGGATATCCCCTACAGACTGAGACATTTGTTTTGTAGTGCAGCCACTAGACCACAACAAATGACAAGAACTGCAGTCATTTCATTTTATCTCCCATCATGTGCCTGCTGCCTTTTAGCTACAGTGCAGGGAGTATCAGTGCAATTCAGAGGTTTACTGACATCTGTAATTGCTGCTGGCTGCCCTGCCCATGGCAGCTGGAGGCAATAGTTTTAAAGAAAGGAGGATGTGTCACACTGACATGCTTTGTGAGAAAAAGAGACTGGATGAAGGCACTAATTTTCTGGTTTACTCAGCCAGTGAAGCTGTATCAGTACACACACAAATATGCAATTCTGACATCTTGGAGACTGAAAACAAACAGGAGCACTGGGACTCACGAGGTGAGATGTATTGCTGGACTACCTCGCTCCTGCGTGAGGTACTTAGATCCTAGAGTAGTGCCTGTTACCAATTGCATGCAGAGAAACTTCTATGTATCACTGCAGTTGTATCTCCTTCCAATTATAATGGAAGTGAACAGATCATTGAGGTGAATTCCACAAGAAACAAGTAAGTATCCTTTAAAAAAAATGCAAATTATTACGGTTCACTAATCAAACTTTTCATATATTCACTCTAGGCAAGTTCACTTGCAATTAAACAGCAAGGCCCTTTTCTTTGGAAAATGCCTCAGTCACTCAATGATTACAAGTTAAAACACAAACCATACATTCATAAACCATATGATCTAAACCAACATCCTTAGATTATGTTGTGGCTGGGTTCTCTTGTGCTGCTGTCTGAGAACTCAAACCCTAACATTCCTGCTCATTCCAAAGCGTGGAGGAGAAGAAGAACACTAGACATGCTCTCCCATCTGTAAAACACGAATAATTTATTCAGATAAATCTTTTAAGAAATCTCTCAAGCATCACAGTATACCAGTGTACAATTAATGACAACTTCAGAAATCATGCTTTTGGCGCAAAGCATAAATTTAATGTTAAATGCCACAACATGTTTTTTCATTACTTCAAAGAAGCTTATGATTGACAATAAGCTTAAAAATAAATATTATCAGTATTAAATACTCCATTTAATTTTTATATAGCTTTGAAAAACTCTGGATTGCTGGGAAACAATCTCTGTCTGATAGCTGTCATAATCAGAAACATTCCTGGCTGAAATAACACAATTCAGCAGTGTACTTTTAAGTTCAGTGCAAGTATTAGTATCTTCCACAGAACAAGTGCATGATGGTATCACAGCACTCAATAAAATCAGTGAGTTGATTTTAGTCTCTTTCTTCCTGGTAACAATATTTCCTCAGGATTCTTGCTTTTTTGTTGGTTTATCTAAGTAAGGAGTGTTGTCTTGTAGCAGATCTTTCCTGGGTACAAGCACTGAAACAGAAAAAAAACCCAGTAAGACTGTAATCTTACGGCAAATACTATTTCAACTTCTAAAGTTGTTTTTACATTTACAAACAAAAGATCAGGTTACTAAAATGAGGATCTGAACTTCTGGTAAGTGTACAAGCAGCATCACGATATCTAAGACAAAATCATACTAAGATTTTACTTTCAGCTAGTCACAATAGTGTTTTCCCGTCTCCTTTTATAAGCATTGAAAATTTTGGTATCAATAAAAAACCATAAAAAATTATAAAGTTTTGCAGTAATTTTTATCAGGGGGGTGAAAGGCATTTTTTTCAAGCCTGAGTCATATGATGCTTACTTTAACAGTTTCAAAACCGGATACTGGATTTAACTTAACTCTCTCCCCCAAGTCTTGGAATCTGATCTGTAATATTTATCTTGTCACACCTACTTTAAAGGCCAACAGGAAAAGAAAGCAGCTAGGGAAAGTTACTGCCACTATATTGTCACAGAACTGACTATTCTGTGTCCTTTGTTACCGGGTCCCCTGTCCTGTGCAGCTGCAAGCCCACATTTTCTCTCCTCTTCCTTCTGTTGCCAATACACCTGGCTTTCCTAACCCACTCCCTACGCACTTGCACAGGATTAGAATACAAACTAGCATTCGAACATGAATCCATGTGGCTTTTGCAGTGGAAGTTCTGTCTTACATTCCTTGCTGAAGTTCTCTGAATGGCTCTTTGGAGGTTGCCACAACATGTTTGGATTCCCAAAAGTCCCTCAAAAGTCAGTCAATGCTTTTATAAAACAAAAGCCTTATTACGACAGAAGTCTTGCACAGATAAGTGACTGGTTAAATTATAAGAAGTGAACAATGATCAGGTCATCCATTGGAGTGATGTCAAACGTGGAAGTCTACAGGTATTTTTGATGACATGTCACTTACAACATATTTGTAAATTACCTGGGAAGAAAAGGTTTTTAATTATATCATCCTGAACAATTTCATTAAGAAAATGGCTTACTGTGAAAAAATGGCAAGACATGCTTAAGACTTGACTGAGTAACCACTAAATTGACAGACAAAACTACACCTAGAGACATGCAATGCACACAGGTCAAGAAAAATACTAACTTCACAAAGTAAGGGTTAAGTTCAAAACTGATTATAACTACTCTGAGTTTAATGAATACAATTTTGTGAAAATAAATACATAATATGTACATTTGGCAGCCAAAAAGGAAATATAAAATTAACAGTGACTATTAGCAGGAATCCAGTTGAAAATGAAAGAGAAAACATTATTGTGCCATCGTTGTGTGTATAAATGCCTCCTTGCCCACAGCTTTACAATGGTGCTCAGCTCTGACTGAGACAGCAGGGCCTTAACCATCTTGAGAGATAGAATTGAAAAGAGTGCAGTGAACAGCAACAGACTAATCACAGGCATTCACCTGTTGTTTCTGAGAGAAGCTGTTTCATGGGGGAAGTCGAACAAAAAAGAGGCAATAAAGGACTTAAAAATTCATGAACAGCCTGCTGAAAATGAAAAGTAATTGAAGAGAAGCTCATTGAAGATAATTAAACCAGAAAACATCTCTGGTTCAAGAAGTGCTGCCAGGTGTGAAGAGCTGAAAGAGGTACAAGTTCACTTTGTCTGTTCCTATTCTTCAACTGTTATCTGCCTGGAATCACTGTGGAAGACTTGACACCGGTCCAGACATATCTTTGGTCTTGATCATAACTGCTGTTTTAAAGTCAAATGTTTTACCAAACCTAAAACAAAATTCTTACAGAACTTTACAGACAACATTAAACAGAGGAAACAATGCACACAGCTGAGTATTTCCCATATTCTCTACCACACAGTTGTATGCTGAGCCTACCTACTACTTCTCTTTTTGACTGTAAGATAAAAGAACTTCTAAACCTAATCCAATTCAAGATTTCAGAATTTGATAGGCTTTGCATCAAGGTCATCACTGTGTCACAAATCTTACACAGAATAACCTGAAACTGAAATAGTTGGAAAAAAGTTTTGGAAATGAACACTCAATCCTCAAAGGAAAAGCTATTCTATGGTCAGTGTACATACTGCACTTGCTAATTCTCCTCAGACAGCTTCTCCCTATTTGGTAGAGCAAGCACCTACAGATAGAGACTGTGGCTACTGCCTTTAGACATATGCTGACTGACTAGCCTGTACATGCATGCTGACTTGCTATCTAATTGCTGACCTTCCTAATACTTACAGCTAGTTAAGGGCATCAAAATTAATTTCTGCCTCTTTTCTACTAGGCTCCACACTTCAAAACATTTATGTAGAAACTTTATACCTTTGAAACCTCCACCTGTCCTAGGTAGCGACATTAATCAATAGCTTACATTAAGAGTTTCGGCAGAGAATAACAGACATGCTACTTGCCTCACTATCCCTTTCCTTATTTTCACATTCTGTATTTATTTACTAAACTATAACATATTTAAGTATCTTTTTAGCGTGCAGGCTTACTCACCTATTTTGTCAGAATCTGTGTGAATTGCCTGAATAACAGAAGTTCTGAGAATCACTTCAACATCTGAAGCTAATTTCAGAAGCTAGTAAAAGGAACAAAAAGAGAGGAACAACAGAGTAATTTAAATTACATATGACTATTTCTGAAGATATTTTCCATACTAGACGACTATTCAAATAATAAAGTAATTAATTTCTACTATTCAGTTACTTATGTACTATGTATACATTGCTTTTGCCTTGGGAATTCTGGAATAACTTACAGATTGATATGTAAGTGACCTTGACATGGAGCACACAGAGAGAGAAACTTCAGCTCAGTAACATACACCAGTACACACATCTACGTACCCAGTTAAAACTGAAAATGAATAAGGTGAAATGCAAGTACAAAAACAATTAACTAGTTTCCAATGATGAAAGACACTCGCGAATGCCTCAATAACATTTGACTTCCCATAGTGAAAGGGCAATCTCATTCTTTCAACACTACTGCTCTTGAAATAAGGAGACAAAAACAAGGGCAAAACACGACAAGAATTAAGAATACTGAAAGAAATACTTCAAAGAAAAGCTATGCAGAAACAAGGCACTACCTAAAGATTAGCAGAGGCATTAGTATTTGGCAAAAGGCCTAGAATTCCTTCTCTCACTAAGAGGATAAGCTGAAGCACCCTTGCTAGCTTTGCTGAGCCATTAAGAGAAGTCTAATACTTGTTTGCATGATACCTGTGTCAGAAATAAATGAAATTGCGCAAGTGAGACATTTCAGGAGACATGCTTACACTAGGAAGTGGATCTTTGCAAAGGCTACAGCTCAATATCTGAATCTACTTGACTGCATTTCTTCTCATGCTTTTCCCTTCTAAGGGGTTGGAGCAGGTACCCTCCAGTTCCCCCTGCTGAAAAGCCAGCAGCTGGGCTGCATTGCTCCTGAAGCACAGCTTCCTCTTCAGATTGATTTTAAAGGAATTCTGCTAGTTGCTCTGACACTGCTCTACAAAACAAGACAAATCACAGGAAGTGGAAATAACTAAGGTAACTTCATACGTGCACTCCTGATCTGAATTCAAACTGGTGCATTAGATTCAGCCACCACATTTCTCATTCTCATACTGCAGACAGTTACCTTCATCTCTTTATGTCACTGCAAGCTTGACATGTACAAGTACATAGACATACAGGTACTTGTCGTCATATTAGAGTACACTGTAGCTTTCTATTCTGGCTGGTCAATATTTCATTTTTCAGTTGCTGTCCAAAGCAGAACACTAACAGCACCATGTTTATGCAACTTTCTCAAGTCCTGTGAATAATTCGATTCAGCTCCTCTGCAACCAAGTCTATTCAGTGTGCAAGTGCAATAAATATGACAGCTTCTATGATGTTCTAGGAGTGTGTAGCTGGAATGGAAATCTAGAATTTCTTTCACTGACGCAGTCAATCAAGCATCAACTAACCCATATTAAAAAGTTACATTTGTGTATTTTGTAGTTTGCCAATCCTAACAAATACAGATTTCAAAATTACAGCAAATATTTTTCCTGCACATGTATTGAAAAAACCAAGCCTAAACAACATAATTTAGCTAATCAGACAGTAGTTTCACAAACACTGAGTATTACTACAGGAGGCTGATAACAAGCTGAAATTCACAAATTCCTAACAACGGTCAGAACTATTTATGTTGCTGTTCAGCGGCTGGTATGAGGAAAAGGTTTACATTCATTTCTGCCAGGGACAGATGTAGGCATTTTCCTCCAAGCAGTGCCCAGTGACAACACAAACACAGTCTGACACAAGGCTGAATGACAAGGACTAAGTTATTCACTCTGTATGGATGTTAATAACTAAAATAATCTAAAATACGGAAGTTCCATTTCAGGCCTCAATAAATTTTAGGAAAAATGACTCAGCAAAAAGTGTTAAGGTGCCAATTGAATAAAGGTTACTAAATTAGTGAGTTAACAGAATGCTCTACTTTTAATATATGATGAGGAAAGAAGAAGCAAAAAAAATCCCTCTAGTATAATTAATAAATACTACTACTATACTACAATCAATCATAATAATTTTGTTGTTTTTTGCTTTCCATGAAAGATGCTGACTCATTTGTGATCTGTCAGCGACTGAACAGATTGTTTAATTTCTCTGCATGTTTCTGTGTTTGTCTACACAACAATGATCAGGTAAATTTAACTGACCACATTGCATAAGCAAAGCAATGAGCAAAATATAATATTTACATGAAAACAGCAACTTTAAACATTTTCTCCTATAATTTTATTAAAAACTTCAAAATAATCACATTGAACTATCAGAACACACTTTCTACTTACGAGTTTTTCCATGTACAAAATTCTACAACATATTATTAATACCACTGGAGGTATCTATACATTTAAAAACAAAGATCCCTGTAGAAGTCATTCAAAGCCAACCTGGCTTTCATGTCTTAATGTATTTACATTGGTTTAGAGATCCTTTAAGTAAAAAGCTCATTTCTAAATATTTTTATGCAACGTGGAAAAAAACCCCAAACAACAGAAAACAAGAGAATACCTCATTTATCTTCTCTTCAGATTTCTCGTCTCGGTTATTTCTGAATTCTTCGTTTATCTTTTGTCTTGCAGCTAAATAAAATAAACAAAAAACTAAAGCATGAACAAAAATTGTATTTTGAATGTGTCACTGCCCCAAAGTTAAGAATCTCAAGTCCTTTATGGCACCTTCCTGGGGCACTCTGATCGAAGTATTTCAATGTAAGATTTCCATGTAATTCACGTGATGTCACATTTTAAGTTGACTGGTATTCAAATAAAATCAGATTCACTATTTAGCATTCTGTATTCCATACAGAACATGGTTTACCAAAAAAAGCAGGAGTAATCCCTTGAGGAAAAACCATACAGAGAGAATTAATTCTAATGTTTAGTACAGTTAAACATGCTTGGGCTGGACAGAAGACAGGAAGTTAAAAAACAAAAGAAAAAAATCTCCCAGGAAGATCAGGAAGATTCAAAAAAGGGATGTTTCCCTTCCAAAATATGGATTGGGTGCTTGAATCTAAGAACCATTTCTTTTGTTTCAAATTAAAGGATGTCTGGTTATGGACACACAAGTTTTCCTGATGATTACATGAAAAATACGGAAGGGAATTTAAAGAAAGATTATGTTAAGAATTCTCTTTCTCTGTAATTCTGAGAAGAAAGTTCTGCAGAAATACAGGTACGCATACACCACACAAAACAAGTATCTCACCTTCAAGGGCTTTGGTGTCATTTTTAAAAACTTCTTGCCGTGTTCTGTGCAACAACTTAAAAAGCTTCAAAACCTGCCAATACAACATCAATAGAATTTACTTATTTGCTAGCAGGATTGTTAGTTAAAATTAACATGTTGCAATTGAAAATGTTTTGGTTGAAATTTCATGTTCTTTCCACTTAGTACAGAATTTGATATGGAATCAGTATCTATGATGCTTTACTTAAATTCCTGATAAAAAATCTTGCAGTCAAAGCAGATGTGATGTCATCAAAATCTTAGACAGGTCTAGATATTTCAAATTATCCCCTAAGATACTGGCACCACAATCCTAAATAATTATTTGGTATGATGGGAATATAACCCTGAAAATACATGGACACAAGCATTACTTATTGTGCCAATGTCAAATAAACCCAACAAACCAGAATAACTCTAGAAGTCAAGTTACTTGAAGGCACTATCAAGGGTACATCAGTGGATATTCTCCAGCTAGTGAAAAAGACAGAAACAGAAATGGCTAAAGTATTCTCATATAATAATCTTCTACAGGTGGTGTGGCAAAACCAATGCAAAGTCCTTCCCTTAAATGTAACTGCCAGGTCAGCAAATGAAAACTTCAGTAAAAGCAAACACTCAAAAAATTTGGATTTACAGTGTAGAGAAGACACACCTGAATATGTATGAAAAGCAAACCCCTGAGAATCATAGCTCACAGTCATGTGGTTTTGGCTGATCATTCATACAGACTGTAATGAATTACTGAAATCCTCAAGTCCTTAGGAGACTCTTTTGGTGTTTGCCACAGACTGAAAAGAATCTCTGACAAGCACCAGAAAAACGTAATCTTGATAACAATATGCCTTTTGAAGCTCCCTGTAGTACTTCCTATCACGTTCTGGCATCTCTAGAGGGCTTAATTCCAGGTAATTCATAATAATCTTAAATTGTTTTCTCACAATTAGTATTCCAAATATTTTTTAGAAGGACATAGAGGAAAACACAGGGCTGCAAGTCAGAAAAAACCAGAAAATGAACAGAGTCATGTTGCCTTTAATTGCACCATTCCCTAGATGGGTGAATCTGTGGAAAGTAAACTCACAGAATTAAGACACAACAAATTTCTTACTTTGCAGATTATTTTAACATCCTAAAGTTTTTCTACCCCATAATGTTTTTGCCATCTCTGCAAATAGCAAATTAATATTACAGATTGTTTTATGTTGAAGAAATATATGGTAAAACTTGAAGTTTTTTTATGGTTATTTTGAACAATTTGATGAGCTTTTTCAGGCATCTTCCTACCCTTACACAGTCTACAGCTTCCTCACAAGGTGAAGAGGAGAGGCAAGCACTGATGTCTTCTCTCTGGCACCCAGTGATAGGACCCAAGGGAATGGCCTGAAGTTGTGTCAGAAGACACATGCTGGGTATCAGGAAAAGGTGTTTCACCTGGGCACTGGAACAGGCTCCCCAGGGAAGTGGTCACAGCACCAGCCTGACAAGAGTTCAAGAGGCTTTTGCACAACTCTCAGGCACATGGTGTGACTCCTGGAGGTGGTCCCGTGCACGACCACGAGCTGGACTCGATTATTCTTTTGGTTCCCTTTCAACCCAGAATATTCTCTGATTCTATTTCTGCAAACTCCTCCTGAAAAGTTTTCACCCCACTTGCCACAGAGTAGCTGTATTAGATGGACTTCATCAAAACATTTTAATGCAGACTCCTCTGACCTCTACAGTCACCTGCTTTAACAGAGCTCTCCACGAATACCTCAATCTGTTGTATTCCCAAAACTAGGCTTCACGACACTTCTGAAAGAGGCACCGACACGATATTACACCGTAGTAAGAAAGGATTTAATAACTCTTTAAATCTTTGTTTTTCCCTATCTTACTCTCATGAGATGTGCTTTTGATGTATTTTAACCTCTGCTTATCACATCTCGCTTCCTTTTCCCGAAATGGCCTTTGCCTGCAAACCCCTACTTTCTTTTACCTAGTTTTGTGTCCTCCTTGTCCTGAAAGTCTATGTCTTTTGGCTCTACAAAAGCTACAAAGCTCCAACCTCCCAGCACGTCAGCGGGAGGCTCCCGCAAGGACAATAACGTGTATGTGTGTGTCACTCGCCTGCCCGCGGCTCCCCATGCCGGCCGCTGCTCGCACCGGCCCACCGACGGAAGTGGCGCACCGGAAGTAACATCCAGGACGAGCCGCGCCCTCCCGCCCCGCGCTGCTGCCGGTGCCGCTGCTAATGCTGCCCCGCCGGGCGCCGCCCNCGCTGCTACTGCCGCCCCGCCGGGCCCCCCCCGCCGCCGCCGCCGTTCCGAGCAGCCTTTGTGCCCCCGTCGCGCTGCCTCCGCCGGCAGGAGGGCTGACGCGGCCTTTACAGACTCACGGCTCGGGCTGGAAGGGACCACAGTGGCTCATCCGGTCCACCATCCCTGTTCAAGCAGGGACATCCCAGAGCACCTGGCACAGGATTGTGCTCAAACGGTTCTACCCCCACTGGGGGAGAGTGCACAACTTCTCTGGACAATCTGCTCCCGCACAGCCAAGAAGTTCTTCCTCGTGTTCAGGTGGTACTTCCTGTGCATCGCTTTCTCTCCATTGCTTCTTATCCTATTGCTGGGCACCACTGAGAAGAGCCTAGCTCCCTGCCTTCATATTCTGACAGACACTGATAGGGTCCCCTCTCAGTTTTCTCGAAGCTGGTCAGGCCCAGCGCCCACAGCCTTTCCTCGTAAAAGAGATGCTCCAGTTCCATCTTCACTGCCCTCTGCTGGACCCACTCCAGGAGCTCCATGTCTTTCTTTTACTGGGGAGCGCAGCCCTGGCCACATCACTCCAGATGTGCCTCACCAGGGCTGAGTAGAGGGTCAGGATCACCTCTCTTGACCTGCTGGCAATGCTCTTCCTATTGCACCCCAGGACACCACTGGCCTTCTTGGCTATCCAAACAGTGCCAATCCTCGGTATGCCAAGGTCTGGATGGAGGCTACCGCTGCCTGCAGGAGGAGCTGAAGGGGGTTCATAGCAGGCGGGCAGTGTTGCCCGCAGGCTCCTCAGTCCACTGGAGCTGTCAGTGGCTCAGGGACCCCTGCCCTCCGAGGGGAGCCGTGGTGGGGACGAGGGGCTGCTCCCTGTCCGGAACCCCCTGCCCAAGGTCGGCAGAGCACTGCCCAGGGTAGCACAAAGACCAGTGTGCTCTACTATTTCTTCTGAACAAAAATCTAACTGTTTCAAATGGGTAACTGGACAGCCATCAGTTTGTTTGCAACACCTAGAATGGCCAATAAATGATGATGTTTGCTGTTGCTTCAAATTAGTTTTTATTTTGCCAGACCATTTCCTCGCTTTTGCACTGGCAACTGCCTTGGCAATGGCAGTTCAGAATTCTTCCTTACTGGGGTGCCTTCTCCTTTCCCAGTCTATTTTTTCACCACTTCAGAAGAAAAGTTGTGGTTCCTTGTTTCTGCGCTTATCAATTGTCTCTCAGGATCTCTCCGGTTCCTAGGTACCCAGCTGGAATTAGAAGAGGCCAGCTGCACTTTTCAAGGACAAGTTTGGTTCCCAGGATCAGAGCTGCCAAGCTGGCAGGCTTTTTTTCTGCTGGTGTTATCTGACAGGCATTTTTTTCTGTTCAGTCATTTCCCCTTTCTAGTGAGGTCACTTTCTTGACTGCTCACATCAAGTTCCCCACAGCCCTGGCTTGCCTTATTCACACCCTGGCTGACCAGCCCAGCCTTGGCCTGCCCACATCATGGCCATGTCTGGTACTTCTATAAAACTGAATTGCCATTCTCCTGAAAAATAAACAAGCTTATAGTTCAGTAACACATCATTCAGCATTAGCTAAAGGCAGCATAAGGATTTTCTGTGTAATCAGCTTTACTGCTCACTGACCTCTAGCTTCAATACACAGTCTATTTAATCATTTAATTGCTATTACATTGTAAGCTAATTGAAATATGGGAACACTAAACTATTACTCAATAATTTTAATATTTTTATTGTTAATTAATACTTAACTGTAAGCATCTATTAAATACTCTTTTTTACTATATAATTCATAAAGAAACTTTATCTGTTAACAGAAGTGATGTTTATTCATAATTTCCAAGAATAATTATTGCAGATGTGAATGAATGAATTAGACCCTTTGAAAGGACCTTGTTTTATTCAAAATAATATAAAATTTGCTGTTTACATAGTGAGACAAAAATACATGCTGAAGTCAACTATACGAAAAAAAAGCTTGTATTTTTTCAGAGAAACCTTCAACTTGTGTCTGTATGTCTTCTCTTAACATAGAAATATGCTTTCCAGACTGACTCCATGGCAGCCTGTGGAACTACTTAAAATATATTACCATGTGCAAATGGATCTGAAATAAGTACTTTTATGTTAAACTCCTGAGTCTGTCTAGCTAGTAATATCAGATCTTCTATTCTTTCACAAAATACATTCAATTACTGAGAAAATGGGGGAATAAAATTAATCATATATTTGCTGAATAACCATGGTTAGACAAAAATATAATTCAAAGAAATTCGTCCTTGAAGCAGTTCTTTTAATTGTAGTAAAGCTCCAGTACCATCTGTAGGACATATACATGTCAAAATATCTTAACCCAGAACCACCAGCTGAGGAAGAGAATATAATTTCAGTGTTTAATGTGCTTTATCAGAGTTTTGTTCAGAGTATCTCACGATAAACTATTTCAGAATTATTACCAGTAATATATGACAAATTCTGCTCTTTTTGTGACAAGTTCAGGTAATCAGCTGAGGAACCATATTAGGTTTAAGCCACTTAGCAGTATTTATTCCCTGCCTGCCTCCAGAATGCTTTCCTGTGAGATTTTTGTCTAGAGACAAATATATAAAAATGTCCATATTAATATCTTCCTAGACAAATCTTCAGGGAAATCAATCTTTTATTTGTAAAGTTTAGAAAATCATAGACTCTGGAATAGTCTGGGTTGGAAGGGACATTAAAGATCATCTAGTTCTAACACCCCTATGATGGTCAGGGACACCTTTCATTCAACCAGCTTGCTCAGAGTTCCATCCAGCCTGGCCTTGAACACTTCCAGGTACGGGGCATCCACAACTTCTCTGAGTAACCTGTTCCAGTAGTTCACCATGCTCACAGTAAAGAATGTCCTCCTCATATGCAATTTAAACCTCCAATCTTGCAGTTTAAAGCCATTCCCCCTTGTCCTGTCACTATATGCCCTTGTAAAAAGTCCCTCTCCATCTTTCTTGTAGGCTCCCTTCAGGTACCGCAAGGCTGCAATTAGGTCATCCTGAAGTCTTTTCTTTTCAAGGGTGAACAATCCCAATTCTCTCAGCCTGTCTTCATATAAAAGGTGCTCCATCACTCTGATCATCTTGGTGCCCTCCTCTGGACCCACTCCAACAGGTCCATGTCCTTCCTGTGCTGGGACCCCAGAGCTGGATGCAGTGTTCCAGGTGGGGTCTCACCAGAGCAGAGCAGAGGGGCAGAATCCTCTCCCTCGCCAGCTGCCCACGCTGCTTTGGATGCAGCCCAGGACACGTTTGGCTTTCTGGGCTGTGAGTGCACATGGCTGGGTCATGTCCAGCCTCTCACCCACCAGCACCCCAAATCCATCTCCCCAGGGCTATTCTCAATCTCCCAGCCTGTGCTGATGGCAGGGGTAGCCCTGACCCACTTGCAGCATCTTGCACTTGGTCTTGTTAAACCGCATGAAAATGAAGCTTTGTTGTTGCTCTTTTAGGTTTCTGGGTTTTTTCCCCTGCTTTTTTATTTCTCCTATTTCATGACTGGTGTCAGATATATAAATTAAAAAAAAGCATTTACAACTAGATGTATAGGTGTATAACTTTGTGTTGCCCTGTGTGAATTACTGCTTGGCCATATTGACTAGTTTGTTTCATGCTTACGAAATTACTTAGGTGTAGACGGGCTGATACATTAAATTGACCTTCTGCAGGATCCTGATTCCAGGAGCACCAAGCACCTGCAAACGTGTATGGAAAAGCTAACGGCAGCCCAGCCCAGAGCAGTCTGCAGGGGCTTGTCCCAAGAAATCACACAGATATTTGGGTTGGATTTGATAAGCAGTACTTCTGCCTGCAACAGCCTCTCCCGGGACCGCGCTGCTTCTGCAGAGTCACCTTCCATTTCGCACCGCTACGCGGAGCCGCCAACAGCTCCTCCCCCGGATCCGCCCGCAACTCCCGGGTCAGCGGGGGCGCGCCAGTGCGGCGGGCGGGACAAGCAGGAGAGTGACAGGAGGAATCACCAATCAGCCAGGCGGGCACGGCCGGCGTCCGGCGTTGGCCCAATGAGGGCCGTGGGGGGCGTGGCCGCGGGAGGAAGCTGGGGCTGACGGCCGGCGGGAGCCGCGCGGGAGCCGCCGCCATGGCTGACGAGATCAGCAAGGCGCAGGCGGCGCGTCCTGGCGGGGACACCATCTTCGGGAAGATCATCCGCAAGGAGATCCCCGCCAACATCATCTACGAGGACGAGCAGGTGCGGGCGGTGCAGAGGCCGGGGGCGCCGTGGAGGCGCTCGGGAGCGCGGCGGGGCGGGCGGGGCGCCTCCGTGCCTTCCTGCACCGTCCCTGGAGCTGCATCGGGCTCCTTGCCAAGGGTCGAGGGTTCTCACAGCTGGTGTAGGAGGGTAGCCGTGAAACCTTTACCACCCGCAGGCAGCCTCCTTGCGGGTTCCCAGCAGACCACCACAGCTAACTGCTTTTGCAGGTGCCGATGTGCCTCTCAATAGCCTCATGGAGGTTATGCAGCTCTGCTGCCAGTGAACCTCCGAAAAGGATTGCTGGTGCATCACAGCGTGTTAGGGCCTAAATGAAATAATCAGCTTTAGAAGAAATGCAGTGGTTATTTCCAAAATGTAAACTAACTAGTATTCAGTATAAGATCTCTGCACTTTCTCCCACGCCCCCCTTCAGTTTGAAATACGGGAGCCCCATTAACAGGAGCTTTTGCTTTTGAAATAAGGGATTATTTTCAGTGGAGAATACAGACTCTCTCAGGATTCAGTTTGTCAGATTTATGTGTGTAAAAATCAAGCATAGCTTGAAACAGTGTTTTCGTGATAGATGGAAGAATTGTTGCAGTTGCCATCTGCTCTAAAGAATATTGGAAATGTTCACTGCTTTCTGAAAGTCATGGTTATGTTCCTGCTCTGTGTTTTTGTGAAGGTGTGTGTTCTTTCTTTACCCTGGTCAAAGCTCTGTGAGTTTTTTCTTCAGCTGCAATGGCTACAGCAGAGTAACCTGAGCACGACTTGATGAGGAATTGACTTCGCTGAGCGTATAACCCACTTTGACAGTCATTTGTGCAGAGTATTTTCTGGAAGAGTCATTCCCTGCAGTGCCTCACTTGATTTTTACTTCAAAGTTCACAGAAGTGTAGAACTTCTAGGTTTTAGTTGACTGGGGGATGATCTTCAATTAATTTTGTTGACTCTATAGAGGTCTTTTTAGAGGTGGCTGGACGTGTTAAAAGGAGAAGGGTAAGGAAGGCCTTTAATCGATAAGTGACCTTCAGAGAAAAGGAAATACTGAAAAGTACAAAGTCTCTGTGGAATTATGCCTTATCACTGTTTTTCCATTTGAATCTAAACTTGCTGAAATGAAGTTTGGTTTCCCATGCACTCATGAACCTCTGTGATTGTGCTTTTTCCTTAATGCTACTTCTGCTTTCTGTACCATAGAAAACTATTAACTTCCAGTCTTTTGCTCCTTAAATTCTTTGATGCAGTTTGGCCATTTGCATAGAAAAGCTGCTTACAAAATGGTCAACGCAAAATAAGATTTATTTATTGGGGTGCACATTAGTTTTATTCATCAGTTATTTACTTACTGTTCTTCTCTGTTTGGAAGGAATGAGCAGTTCATCAGAGATTCAAAACTGGGCATTATCTTCTTAAAGATACCTTAAAACTGGACAGATTTGGTGTATAAAATATAAGGTGTATACAAGATTAAAGCAAGTTGAGTTCGGGCTTTTCACCACCTTTACTCCTGACAAATGCCACATTTCTCAGTAGAATAAAAAAGCAGTACAGCTGCAAAGATTAGCTTTATTGATTTACAAAAAAAAGTACCTAGGAAATAAGTGTCTTGAAGAATCTACGTATGTGTTTTTAAGTATACGCTGTCTGTGACATAACTCATCCAATAACTACCAGGTGTTTCGCTGTTAGATGTGGAGGGTAAGTCAGAGATGTCCTTCGATGAATGATGGCAGAGTGCCTGCTGTGTATCTGCACGAGGTTGCAGTAGTCCAGTTTTGTGGTAGGCCATTTGTACAAAGAGATATAGCTTCATTTTCTCTTGTCTATTGGCAGTTCCTAATTTGAGATTTAGGTGATGCATGCAGTGTCTGATTGGTTGTAATTTTGGTATTTGCATAACTTCAGTTGAGATTCAACTACTCACTACAGACAGTTGTTTGTATTTCAAAAGTGATGCCTTTCTTTCAATTTGAGAATGTCTGAAGCAGAGCCAGTGTTAATGCATTACTCTGAAATACTTCATGCTGTTGAAAACAGAAGTTTAATATGGCCTCAATCACATAACTTCAGGATCTTTGGAATTGCCTTGCTATCTTTGACCAAGGAAATATTCAGGCATAGCTGGAAGGTGATTAGCAATTCTTTGCCATTTATTTTATTAAACATGGTATTAATACAAAAATAAATAAGCATAAGTGTACTTTTTTAATAGGCATGCATGCCAACAGCTCTACTAGTTGTTATGCATACGTTGCAAAGATAAATCTTGAACCTGATTGCATATTACGTTGCTGAGAAGTATGTAGCTTTAAACAGTACTTTACAGAGTAGTGGTTTTTTTCATACTAGCAGGGCTTGGTAAGTAGTGTTTTGTGTTTAGAAACTAAAGGATGTAGAATAATATATCACTCAAGAAAAATTAACATCTCTGCTTGTGTTTGGGGTATCTGATAGTCTGCTGAAGTATGTATTTAGTGGGGCATATTGATTTACTGAAACTCTTAGCTTTCTCTGAAGCAAATTATATTTTACCTGTTCGCTGTTCCTCCAGTGCCTCGCGTTCCATGATATTTCACCCCAAGCTCCTACACATTTCTTAGTGATTCCTAAGAAGCCAATTGTCAGGTTGTCTGAAGCAGAAGACTCTGATGAATCTGTAAGTACTCCAAAGGTTTTCTGTACACCAAGCTGTGCTTCTAATTACTTCATAATATACTAGGCTGTCCCCCTTTTCCTCTTGACATTTCAAAGAGGCAGAGTAGTTTTCTGATACTATAATCCTTGTCCTGTAGCTTTAAAAGATAACGGAGTTAAGGTTTTCCAGTAAAATGGGCTAGAGAAAGCAAAGTATATCTGTATGTGTGTATTTTCCATGCAAAATGAATTGGTATTTGTTATCTTATAATCCTGATGTCTGTTTTCATCATTTGCATGCAATAGTACTTACTCTAATATGAGCTTGGGGGTTTTTAGCGGGTCAGAGGTGAAGAAAAGGAAGGTTAGCTGAGAGGTGCTGAATATTTCATTTGTAACTGTAAACATCAAGCTCAAAGATTTTGTAAACTTTACATGGTAAGATAAAGTTTCTTTTCCATCAGAATTATATGTGTTGTCTGAAGAAATAGTGGGTACTTTAACCATGAAGTAAATTTAACTTCTGTGACACTTTTGTAAAGTCTGTTACAGCCTGGCTTGAAAAAAATCAATAGTTCTACTTTTCCCCTATATTATGCATAGTCAGTCTTCATAGTTTTACTTGGAAAATGTCAGTTGCAGGCAGACAACAATTTGAAGAGCAGTGCCTAAATTTCTGAGAATTAACTTACTGGCTTATTGGTTCTATGCTCTCATTCCTTCCCTTCTTGCCTTTTCCCCTTTTCTGTGTGTTTTCTGTTTGTTGTTTTTTTCTTTTATTTTTTTTCTTTCTCCTCCAGCTTCTCGGGCATTTAATGATTGTTGGCAAGAAGTGTGCTGCTAACCTGGGCCTGACCAATGGATTCCGGATGGTTGTGAATGAAGGGCCTGAGGGTGGGCAGTCTGTCTATCACGTGCATCTCCATGTTCTGGGTGGTCGTCAGTTGGGCTGGCCTCCTGGCTAAGATTTGTACACCACAGGAGTTAACTGCATGCATACAAGTTACCACCAAATAGATTTAATATGTTGTCCATCAATCTAGCCACTGTTAGTGTATTGTTTTTTCTAATGTGTGTCTACAGAGGGTAATAAATGCTCTGAACAATATTCGCACAATAAAGATTAAGCATGTGGGAATCATCTCTGTCTGGTGTGCCTTACTGATGGGAACAACTCTGAAGTTAAAAGGATGTTCTCTGGAGTTTAAAGCATGTAACGTGTTTCAGTCTGCTAACAAGTCTTCTGTAGGTAGTGATTTGCTGAGGCATTTGAAACCTGAAGGTGCAACCACTTAGCAGACTTTCATGTCTTCTGGGAAGAAATCTTTCTTTTTGAATGTGGTATGTAAATATTTGTAAAGCCGATGTAGGCCGCTCCTGAAATCTTTTTAAAAAGTGGAATTCCAAACAAGCTGTGCATGAGCTGTGTCGGTGCAGTGCAGTGTGTTAGGAGCACACTCCTGTTGGAGCTCTCTGTCTGCATTATAAGGCTCTCTTTTTCCAGTGAGAATGGGTAAAACGGTAGTCTTCATGGCAGCTGTGATAGTTCCGTTGTGATTTTGATCAAATTGAGGACTTGAAATGAAAATACTGAACTATTGTAAGATGTTCAAGGCATTTCTTGGCACATAAGCATCATGATATAGTATGCATATATATATTTTAGATTCCAGATTTTAGTGAGCTGCTCTCCTTCAGTTAATAGTACTTTCTCTGTGTTGCTGCATACAGTTCTTCATGCAACACAGTCATCAGATCTGCAAGACAATACGTCTTGAAGTTAGGGTTACAGATGTGTCTGCCAGTGTGACTATAGAACAACTATATGTCACCCCAAGACAATCTGTCTGATAAAGCTCTCACAACTAACTAGTTTTTATGATGAAATAAAAGCCTCAGATGGCTCGATAAAAGCTGGTTATTTTTGAGCATCAAAAGCGTTTAAGAAATGTGTGAGTGTGTGTAACAGGTGTACAAGTAAAGGCAGTGAATTGTATTTTCTGTTCAGATAAAACTTGCAAGTTTGGTAAAGCCATTTGAGTTCATTCAACCAGAAGATACTCTGAGTACTTCTGAAGGTTCTGAGCTTTTAGAGTTTTTACCCTAAGACATGACTTAAACCACAAAATCAGCTAGTGCTGCTGAAGGGGGTTGGTCTATAGTTGAGTTAGGAATATACAGGTGGTTCTGTAGTGGTAGCATAATGGTTCTTCACCTGTGTAACCTGCATAGAAGTGAAGAAGAAAACCCCCCAATTCCCAGAACAGAAGCTGGATGTGTTATCACAAGAATGAGGTATCACTAGCAGACAGAGTGGGGCTGTAGTAAAGGTTTGTGCCTGGGAAACTGGCTTTCAGAACAAGTTCATGGAAGGCCCTTAAGGATAGTGAGATGAACCATTGGCATCCAAATGTGGGAAGGGGCATGTGGTGTGTGTACTGCTCTGACTTTCCTAATTTCTGTTGTATGTACTTTTTGCCAACACTGGCATACGTGATTTGAAGCATGACTGGTGAAGTTTTCACTTCTGCACCCTGTATGAAAGTAACCCAGTAAAACTTCTGTTTCTTTACTTGGAATCTTGGATACATACTTGCAGATATATGTGCTTCGGGAAGGTAAGAAGACTTCCAAGTGAAGGCAGAACCATGAATCCGTTGCAAAGGTAGCCATGAGGCCAGCTTGCTAATTAGTTTAATTGTGCTTAGGTTTCAGATGTGTACCTTCTGGACTGATGCTCAAATGATGAGTAGTACTGAGACCTGTCAGATGGTAGTATACTCAACGTGGGAAAAATATAATTGAAGGAAAACTTTCTTTTCCCTAATTTGTGCATGTAGGAAGTGGGCAAACTGGGCATTAGTTGACCTCTTCTACCTCTCAAAAGTACTTGTCAGTTTGTTGCTAAAAGGTAGACTAGCCTCTGTGTCATCAGTTTTCTTTTGCTTGCATTGCTTTTACTTCTGTGGCGAGGTGATGACTCCAGTGCAGCTGCTCTGTCCTGTGATTTTTAAGGCCACTTAACAAAGTGAGGTGTTAACTGCATCACAGGGAGGCAGCAAACTTCATCTTATTAAAAACCAGGGCAATGGACTTGAGAAAGTGGAGTTATACTATGTATCCTTCCACTCTACAGTAATGATGGACCTGAAACACCCAGTTGAAGATCTTGAACTGTTCTCTCAAGTAATCAAATGTAGCTGGATGACAAAAGCCTGTGAGCAATCCAAGGATTTCACCTTTATATAATCTTCATGGGCTGAAGGCGGAAACAATTTACCTGACTCAAATACAGGCTGATGTATAATCTGTGTCCACTTAATGGAATGATTGAGCTGGGCAGCATCTGTTGTTAATCTCTGTAAGCTCCCTGAGGTATCTGGAAGGTGTTCCACCTTATCAAGAGGTAAGCATGGAGTGGAGAGTGTATTTGGAAGCAATGGGGAATTTTAATGTGGCATGTCATTTCAGGAAAACTGCATTATTACTGTAAGCTTTAGTGGTCTCTGGCGGAATTTGTGTCTAATCTTCCAGATAATACCACTGTTATATCAACTCAAACAGAGATGGCCTGGCTGTCTGAGAGAGAGAGCTAAACTGCACATGTGAAATTTATGTCAGTTTTTTAAATGCCAGATACTGAGTTTGAAGTAACACTTCCTAGGTATGAAATCTGGCATTCTTTTGGGTATTGAGCTATTCAGTCGTGTTGAGCCAAGCTGTCCACATGTACCCATGCAATTCCTGAAAATCCCGTGACAGTAACAATTGCAGGTTTGGATAAGTCATACTTACTGAGGCCTGCAGTCGTCTTATTTTTTCCTTTCTGTTTGCTGTTTTCTTGTGTGTTAGAACTCATTTTTGTGGACCACACTCAATTTTTGTGGAATGTCTCTCAGGGGCACTGTGTTGATATTTTATTTGGTTATGCTTGCATTTGCTATGGATTTAAATACAAAGTTCTTGATTTATTTTCTGCTCCGGTTACTGGGGGAAAAACAGCCATTGCAACAATTCCTTTTACTTCTTAACAGATAGGAAATGTCTGGTTAACTAGGCAAAATTTAATCTTGTTTTATTGTCATTTCCAGTTACATATTTCTTTCCTTTTGAGAAACTCTATATACTCCAGCCAATTCACAGCTGAGCTTGAAAGAACTGGGGGAAAAGCAAAACCTAGGCTGATGGTGTTGGGCAGAGCTGTTTGCCAGTGTTGACCATTAGGTATGAACCCTATACCTATCTGTCATCAAGAATTTGAAGAGGAAATGTGGGCTTTCACTGGACTGTGACACACGACACTTGGGGTAGTTGCAGGGCTGCCAGGTGGGAGAAAAGTCTTGGATCTGAGTCTAAAATTCAGTCTTTTGGGTAGAAGTTGAAGAGGGAGTGGTGATTTAAGGAGAAGTCAGTGCTTTAGTAACTGGGTTAGGACCATGACTCCTTGGCGATAGGAAGTTGGGAAGTACTCCTTTTGAGTGGGAAGCTTCAAGATGGCAAATTGTCCTGAGAAACAGATCTTGAGAGATTCCAGAAGAAAGAGATTACCTCTTCTCTACTTGTGGTAAAAGTGAAAAAAACCCTGGCAATTCTGCATGCAAAGGATAAAAAATATAAGTATTAGCCAGTAGAGTGTTCTGTATATTGGAAACCCAGCAACACCTATGAAGATTGTTGTACTCAATGATCTTGGAGGTCATTTCCAACCTTGATGGTTCTGTGATTCTGACATGTTATGGAGTAGATGTGAACGTGGTTAATTTGGTCTTGCTAAACTTGCTCAAAACACAGTCTCACTGGACAGAATGCTCCTAGGATGTGAAGGGTAAAGGGACAAAAACAGCCTGGAGCTGTAGTTGCTGACCCCTTTTTTGTGAAGGATTTGTACTGTTGGTTTGGCTGAAGGTCAAGGACCAGTCAATCTCTTAAAATCTCCTACAGACTTCAATAGCAGAGAAGACAGTTGAGAATAGTTATACACCAAAACAATCAGGTACTTTTATTTTGTTGTCATGGTAGCTGTACTTCCATCAAGTACTTGTAGAGCAGAATCACAGAATATCCTGAGTTTAAAGGGACCCATCAGGATCATGGACTTCTGGTGCTGTGCAGGACAACCCAAGAATCACATGTGCCTGAGAGCATTGTCTGAACACTTCTTGAACTAGACAGACTTGGTGCTGTGACTACTCTTTGAGAAGCCTTTTCCAGTGCCCAGCCACTCTCTTGGTGAAAGACCTTTTCCTGATACCCAATTTAAACCTCCACTGACTCAGCTTCATGCCATTTCCTCAAGACCGGTTACTGATCATGAGAGTGAAGAGATTGGTCCCTGCCCCTCTGCTCTACCTTGTGAGGACATTGAAGACCTCAGTGAGGTCTCCCCTCAGTCTTCTTCAGGCTGAAAAGACCGAGTAACCTCAGCCACTCCTTGTAAGGCTTCCCCTCCAGACCCTTCACCATCCTTGTGGCCCTCTTTTGGATCCTCTCCAGTAGCTTCATGTCTTTTTACATTGTGGCACTCAAAACTGCCCCCAGCACTCGAGGTGAGGCTGCCCCAGTGCAGAGCAGAGCAGGACAATCCCCTCCCTTGCCCGGCTTGCGATGCTGTGTCTGGTGCCCCCCAGGACAGGGTTGGCCCTCCTGGCTGCCACGTTCAACTTGCCATTGACCAGGACCCCTAGGTCCCTTTGTAGGGCACTGCTCTCCAGCCTTTCATTCCGAGGTCTGACCATACACCCAGGGTTGCCCCGTCCCAGGTGCAGAATCTGGCACTTGCCCTTGTAAAACTTCATATGGTTGCTGATTGCTCAGCCCTCTAATTTGTCGAGGTCCCGCTGCAGGGCCTCCATTTCTGTCCTCGGAGTTGACAGCTCCTCCCAATTTAGTGTCGTTGGCAAACTTACTTAATATTCCTTTGAGTCCTAAGTCCAAGACATTTATGAAGATGTTGAAGAGAAGTGGGCCTATTGAATTTTGGCAATGTAAAAATTCTGTTACTGTGAAGAAGATAATGAATTTTCTAGAAAATTAATAAAACATATTTCAGTGTTTGAAAGGTGGAAACTATATGTGGAAATTCCCACCCTACTGTGTCATAGTTGAGAATAAGAGCATTCTGCCTTGCCTGTGGCTTATCTTTTGTAGAAAGCTCTAAAGGGCCCTGGAGTATCCTCTTGCCAAACAAGAACAGGTCTGTCAGTTCATTGGAGAAAAGCACATCTGCTTCAGGTACTTTATTTTTCCTCTCTGAGAGCGCCAGTCTTTAAGTACTGTTTTACATAAGCAAGGAAGTATGATCAGTATTTTAGACAATGTTAGCTAGCACTTTCTGAGGCATCTGGTTGGACCCTTCAAGTCTCACAAGGTCTCACAAGGTCATTTATCCTTGCAGAGTGGGTATACTGCTTTAAATCCCTATGCTTCTTATTCTTATAATAAGATCTAAACTACAGTGTGTGGTATATATGGAATAGCAAATCCAGAAGCATAATTTTGGGAAGAAAATACCTGTGGAGAAAAGCAGGAGAGGTGATGAGAAAAATACCCTTTTTTTTGTATGGCATTGTATATTTCTGTTGTTTTTCTCTCTGAGTACTTTGCTGAGTGCTCAGGTGTAGAAATCTGGAGGTGAAGTTGTGTAGCTCCCGAGAATGGTTGCTCCTCCATGGTTTAGTTCCGTGCTAGGTAGGGGTCTCCCCCTGTCAAATAACCCAGTGGCAAGCCAAGGGAAGCTCAATGCCTTGATTTGCATCAGAGCTTATCCACCTGTCCATAACATTTCTGTGCTCTTGCACAGAGGTGAGGTTCCAATGAGCTGTGGTGACAAACCTAACATCACAATACTTGCATAGATCTTCCTTTCTGTCATCTGTTGATTGGAATGCATTCATGATTAAGTTGCAAGTTGCAGGGCTGCTTATTAATGATATTAGTTCTTTTTTATTCCTAATAACTTCTGGAAAAGGGTTTAACTTGATTTAATTTTTAGTCCAAAAGCTATATCCCATAAATTGTGTCTGGTTCTTAGTTTACTTAGAAAAGTTGAGTTTGTGCTCGATGGAATTAATCAGCTCATCACCGCCTTTTTTGTAGTTAGAAAAACCTCATTTGATTCTTAATATGGCGGGGTTTTATATCATTTAGCAGCATGGCAGCATCCACGAAATTGCTTCTGTTTTTATTCACAGTAGAGCAAAAACATGCATTTGCTTTTCCAGCTGTGACATATTCAAGTTTTGAATCAGATGTGAAGGAAGTGAGTGTCATGGTACAGTTCACTTTCCGCTCTGAGGCACCTTGTTGATTTCATCTCAGTATCCCTGGAGACTCCACTTATCATTAAGTCATAAGCTAGCCTAGGGCCTTCCTCTGTTATTTCTGCACAAACAGAATGGAATTTCAGCTTCATGGCCAAACAAGATGCATTGTGACTATATCCCATGGTTAGAATGCTTATTTATATTCAGTGAAGCTTAGCTTAGAGAAATGTGGAAAATACTGTCACTCTGGTCCCAGAAGATGTGTTGAACACTAACATGAGGATCAGGGTGATGTTTTGCAGAGGAAGATGGGAACAACAAGAGGATAGAATTATATTCCTCTATTTGAAACTCAAGTCTTCTATCTCATAGTAACAGCATTTGGGATAGAATATGATGACTACTTTAAGTGCAAAACATAGGATGCAGGGGGAGACATTTTTTAATAACTAGTATTTTCCTTCAGACAGCTTTTCAATTAAAAGAAGAAAAAGTTCTGACTGCATGATATGTGTCCTGATCTTGCTGAGTCAATGGTATGTGATGTCTGATTCTGTGCATGTGTAAGTTATGCTGTAATCACTCTTGCCCTCTTTGAAAAAAATACAGGTAAACACAGACCTTTCTGGAGATAACCAGATCAAAAAAATTGGTTCCTTGAACATTTAAGCACTGCTGTGTCAAAGACAGTGTTCTGTCTGGGGTTTTTGGACATGGGTGAGCTACACATCTCTGTTATCTTTACTATCGTTATCTTCAGACTTGGATGAGAGGCCATGTGTGTTACAGAAACCATCTGCGTAAGTAGAAGAGCATCCTGTCTATTGCAGAGAAATAAAAAATGTTTATGAAGTTCTTTCAGACTTTTACAGCAGCACATTTACCTTTGTATGAGGTTTTCATTTAGATTGTTTATGATTAGTGGTACTACTTCCTTATGTATGTTAAGAAAGTGGTTTCCTGAGTTTATCCTGTGTATTATTGCAGGAAAAGAGAAAGCGTAGCAGAATAATGATCCTTGTCTTTAGAAGAACAGACTTGAACTTCTTGAGTCAGACTGTAGATTAGATCCCATGAGAGGTAGCTATGGAGAGGTCTAAGACAGTTTTTTGTCAAGAATAGCCTCCTTTGGGCATAGTAACTACATGTTTTGAAGCTCACAGATGGAGGGGATGTGTCAGGGGGTCCACATGGTTGAATGGGCAACTCTGACTGAACTCAAGTGCGAAAAGCACTCATACACCAGTGGAAGGGGGGATGGGCTGCATGAAAGAAAGAAACATTTCTTGAATGGTGTAGAAGAGCCAAACTCAGCTGGAACTAAAATTTGTGGTAGATGAGAAGGGCAGCAAGGGCTGTTACAGCTGCTTAAGCAGCAAGAGCAGTCTAAGGAACATGTAGACCTGCTGAAAAGATGAGGTGGTAGACCTAGTGACACAGGAAATAGAAAAGGCTGAGTAGCATTTTTTGCTCTTTCTTTACTGATGAGGTCTGCTGTCAGGTCTCTTAAGCCTGTGTACACAGAGGCCAAGTTTGGGCCATGGTAAAGAAAGATTGAGTTAAAGACTTCTTAAAAAATCTAGACTTACGGAGAAGGTCATGGGACTGAGTGAGGTGCATCCAGTGCTGCTAAGGATAGTGGTCAATGTCACTGTGAAACCTTTCTCTATGACATTCAAATGGTTATGATGCCTGGGTGAACTACATTATGACTAGAAGAAAGCACACATCACAGCCAGCCTGAAGAAAGATAAGATGGATTTGGGGAATTTCAAGCCTAAATGAAGTCTCCAGGGAGATCACTGAGCCACTCTTCCTGGAAGTAATTTCTAGGCCCATCAGGAAAAGGTGATCGGGAAAAGCAAGCACAGAATTACCTGTTCAGATTGTGCCTGACCAACCTGATTGCCTTGTACAATGATGACAACAGTGATTAACAGTGTGGATGTGGAGAGAACAAAATATGTGACACAGCCTCTTTGTATAAGGGGAGAAACATGACTGGATTGGTAGAATTCCAGGTGGATAGAAAACTGGCTGGACTCATGGGTTCAAAGAGTAGGGGTTCAAATAGTGTCTGGTTAGGCATGACATTCCTCAGGGTTTTGAATTGCTAATATTTACTGTCTTCATCAATCACCTAGAAAATGGGATGGAGTACACCTTCAGGACATTCACAGGTGACATAAACTTGGGAATGGAAATGAGCGATAAGCTGGAGGTCAGGACTGGTACTCAGAGGCACAAGTGGTTGAAAAAGCAGACTGATGGGGACCTTCTGAAGTTCAACAAAGGTGCTGAGCCCTGCACTTGGAAGGGACCAGCCTCATGCAACAAATACACTGGAGATTGACTGGCTGCAAAGCTTTCTTGCAAAGCAGGATCTCAAAAGTCTGGTGGACAAAAAGTTGAAGAAAAGTCAGCAGGATGCCCTTTGCAGCCATGAAAGCTAAGACCACCCTGTGCAGCATTAGGAATGGTTTAATTGAGGGAATTTGTTAATCCCCTCAATTCAGCACTTACGAGATGGTGCCTGGAGTGCTTTGTGCAGCTTGGGCTCAATGGTACAAGAAAGATGCAGACATACAGGAAGGAGTCTAGTGGTGAGCTACTGAGACAGTTGCTGAAGCATATGATATCCAAAGGGAGAATATTCTGAGAAATTGTGTTGGTATGTCTTGAAGAAGGAATGGCTTGGAGAGGGCTTTCTCCTTGTGGCTTTTTAGTGGGTGGTTGCAGAGAATTCAGCCTTCTGGAGGTGCAGAGGGAAAGGGTAAGGATCAATGGGCTGATGTTGCAGCAGAAGAAGTTCTGAGTAGGAATATTAGGAAAGATTTCACAGTGAGAAACGTTAATTGCTGGAGGAGATTGCTTAGAGAGACTGTGGAGACTGGAGATGCCCAAAGCTTGACGAGACTGAGCAATGTTATCTGACTTAAAAGCTGGCTCTTATCTGAGCAGAAATGTGGACTAGGCAGTCACCAAAGGTCCCTTCCAACATTGTTCTGTGGTTCCATTAGCAGCAGCATAAACATCTTGTAGGAAGAGTCAAAATAAAGTAATGGAAAGAAAGTCATAAGGCAAAAATCCAAACAGTCAAAATTACAGAATTGAAATAAAAAAACATGTGAGGAAGAAGAGTGGGTTGTATCTGAAATCCTGTGATTTTGAAATTTAAATGCAATGGGAGTTTATATGTTTATGTAAAATTTATGACATATCCCTTCTGTCTTGAGGCAGGGAGAAATGCCATATTAAGCTGCTCATTGTTAGCCACAATTAATTATAAATTAATGTCTGGAAACAATCAGAATGTGGAACACATTTCTTGCAAGCACAAAAACAGAGAAAACACAAAGAAATGGAACAAAGGAGAATGAGAGTTCTTATGCAGTTATGAACAGACTGAATTTTCTGTACTGAAAAATGCATGATTGTTTCTTGTTTTACAGGATATAAATTTTAAGAGAAGCATGGACAATGTTCTAAACCCCTTGCATTCCCTCATGGATTGCAGCCATCTTGGGATGTTAGTCAGCCACTGTTAATTCCCATGTGAACTGAGAAAAAGCAGATTAATTTGATACTGTATTAATAAACTCTCTGGGAGTGGTTACAGAGAAACAGAAAGCTGTTCGATTGGAGGTATTGCAGTCTGAAACTCCAACCCCCAAACTTCTGGTTCTACCTTAGTCCTCTTGCATCTTCTTAAGAAAAAGTTAAAACAAAGTTGTACATGTTACATACTTGCCAAATTGTAAATCTTGCTGCAAAGATTTATGAAGTTAATTTGTTTAGTTGGTACTGTGATGTAATCAAACAGGAAAAATTATTATATCCTCTGTCAACTAGATTTTTCTGTCTTTTGAAATTATAATTCAGGAGGACTGAGGAGTTGAAAAATGACAGTATTTGGTGGCCACAAATGTTTAAAACCATCTTCATGGCCCTGTAAGAAGTGACCTGCAGCAGTTGGCTGGCTAATCTAGGCACGTGTGGTCTGACATTAAATTTCTTCCTCTTTTCTTTCCCTAAGCAAAATAAGTTTTTGATGGCTAGCAGTACATTTTTTTGACTCACTGTGATCAGTGTGAACTTTTTGTAGCTCCCATTTGAAAAACACTGGGATAGATTTTAACAAAATAACTCTAAATTAGGCTTTCACAAGGAAATTTTTAAATTAGTTGTTTATCTTAGACTTACGAAATGTACTGCATCTGCTATGTTTCAAAAGTGATATGACAAAATGAAAAAATTGAATAAATTTTAAAAATTCAATACATTGTAAATGGAACAATGGATAATTGAACAAAATAGAGTAAGAAAGACTACAACGATCAAAAATCTAATAATTATGTAGTATAATGGAAAGGAAGAAGGTGAATCTCAAGGCAGATAGTGGTATAATGGGATGCTGAGAGTAGGAGGTTGAATGAATATGGCTCACTGAACATGACTTCAGGTCCAGATACTGAGTATTGCAGTAAGTATAATTTTAATGTATATTTCATTGAAGTGTTTTTCAAATGCTCTTAACAGACATTTGTAATGCCTTTGTAATTTACACTGGTTTCAGTGGGATCCACATTCAGCCCTTTCTGAGCACTTGTAAAAATTCCTTATGTCCTGTCTGGCTACACCGGGGTGTATTAAAATATTAAAATACATAAAATTTATTGCAGTAGTGAGAAATATTGTTGTTTGGTGAAAGACATTCTCATTCTGGTGTGTGTTCTGTAACTGAAACGACACGGACTTTGTAAGCGGGTACGGTGAAAAATGCCACACCCGCGTATCCACAGTGAAGAGCCCTTGTCCCTTTGTTGGAAGCGGCATGCTGCTTTTTCGGGAGCAGGATCGTGCCTTGGAACGGCGGGTAGAATTCCCGATCCAGTCTCCGTCCGTGTGCCGCCCAGGCGCGGCCACGCGGGGGCAGCCTGGGACCGCTGATGGCTTCGGCTTCTGCCGGTTCCCTCGCTGTGACAATGCTAACAGGACTGTTAAGTTTTCCAGCCAATGTTAAGTGACTACAACATTATTCAGTAGGGGCTGGGTAGTAGGAGCATGCTAACAGCAAAGGTTGTAACGAAAGATAAGTGATACAGGCGTTTAAATGGCTTCTGCTCTGATGCACAGTATTTCTGGTTTGCAGAACAGCATTCATCACTTCAGCATGGTTTAGATTGCGTTTTTTCAGAGTTTTAGCGTCTAATTAACTTGATACAATCTTAAGAGCTGCAGTGTGTTAGTTTAGGAAGAAAAATCTTGCTGGTGTCCTTGTGCATCATGCATTGATTGCCCTTGAGAATTCATTACATACACTCATGTTTGTATGAACTTGATGTTTCTGGAGGGTCCTTTCCAAGAATCATCAATGTAAGTGTTACAAAGATGACATGCATTTCATGTTTTGAAGGTGGCATGTGTAAAAACTTATCTTCACATCTATTATGTAGTCACTGCAGGCACATAAAACATAGGTGGTTGCATAATTCTTTACAATAGAAATCCTACCTTTGATGTCTCATGATTCAGACAAGTACTGGATTGGTGCAGTGTATCATTACATTTCTAGAACTACATCAGAACCCTTAGTGGAAAAGGGTCATTGAAAATCTCTGAGTAATAACTCAAAATAGCTTAACAACCACTTAGCTGTAATTATTTAACAATGCAATCCTTTTTTCAGAAATGCTTTGGATTTATGCACAATTCTATAAAAGCCCCTACTGAATAATGCTGTAGTCACTTAACACTGACTGAAAAAACTTAATAATTCTAAATCACTCTTGAGGTAAAGAGTTGCATTTCAGTTAGGAGGAGCATTAAGGTACAAAATGGGGACTGAATACCAAGTGTTGTCAAGGGTATTCTGAATCTCACTGGCTCTTTCATTTTGCTATTTTTTGTTGGTTTTTTTTTTTCTTTTTTTTTTTTTTTTGGTAATATTTTTTCCCCTGCAAGTGGGATTCTTGAATCTGATTCACTAACTCCTTCCATATGTTTTCATTTAGACTACAACTGGTGCCATTCATGCCTGAAAAGCTTACTGAAGCAGGAACCAATTCCGTGTATGTCATGGAGAAGCACTTCAATTAACCCAGAGAGCTAACAAGATGAGGTCCTTGAATATTCTTCTAGTCAGAGGCACCCATTTATTTGCAAGAGCATAATGAGTATATGTGGTGCTGAATAAATCAATCCAGATTAAGGGAAGAAAATAATCCAGCTATCTTTAGGTTAGCTGCAGACCTATGTTGGAATAGAAAGCACAGTAAAAGTGTGTTGCAATTCTAAAATAGAAAGTTGTAGCAATCAGTAGTGGAAACTAATGAGAAGATTTTTACTTCAAGTTACACTGCTTCACCACCTGTGAAAAATATCCATTTCAGTCTACAAGAAAAACATCTCTGTTCTTGGTGTTTTTCCCTAGTAGCTGCATTATGTGTGTATGTCTCTACACTGCTGTTGTTAAAACAGCCAAACCAACAACATAGGACTTTCTCAAGGAATCGTAAACCAGATGAGACCCTTAACACCGTAGGTGTCTCTTTTCAGGCTTTAGGCTGCCAGTGCTCTGAAAGGTGAAATGAAGTAGAGAAGGATGTATTTTCTGAATCTTAATATTCAATTCAAAATAATTTTGAGAACACTATTTTCAAGATGTAAATTGCTTTAAAGCATCTTAATATGTAATTTCAAATCTTTTAGCAATACTTCTTTCAAGAAGTACATTGTTTTAAGGATTTTGTTATTAAAAAAAAAGGCAAAAAAAGGTAGTGAAAACTGGTAGGTATAGTTTGGCCCTTGTATTGGGTTTGCATGCCAGGTTTTGGTAGTGGGGCTGTTTGTAGGGGGCCTGCAGCGGTTTGAGAAGCTGCCAGAAGCTTCCTTGTGTTCAGCAGAGGCAGTCCCAGGGAGCTCCAAGATGGACATGCCACTGACCAAGGCTGGGCCAATTAGAAGTGATGGTAACACCTCTGTGATAACTTACTTAAGAAGAAGAAAAGGAAGTTATTGCACAGTTATAATTGCGGCCAGAGAAGAGCAGAGTGAGAGGATCAAGAGCCCTGCAGACACCAAGGTCTGTGAAGGGATGAGATTCCCCAGAGATGAGATTCCCCTGCAGCCCCTGGTGCAGACCATGGTGAAGCAGCTTCATGGGGATGCAGAGATCCACCTGCAGCCCCTGGAGGAGCCCCAGGCCAGAGCAGGTGGATGCCTGAGATCAGGAAAGCTAAGGCACAGCTGGACCTAAATTTTACAAAAGGTGTGAGAAATACTAAGGGCTTCCACAGGTATGTTAGTCAGAAAAGAAAGACACCAGTCCACACAACCCTAACAAGTAACACAACTGACGTGGAGACACTGGTGTGTTCAAGAACTGCATTGCCTCAGTTTTCACTGATAATTCTCTTCCTGCTGCTATCAAGTCCCTTCATGTCAAGGGAGGAACTAGAGGATTGAATTCGTGTCTACCATAAGAGATCAGGCTCAAGACCATCTAAAAAACTAAAAATATGGGACAGAATGAGATGCATCCTAGAGTCCTGAGGGAACTAGCAGATGTAATTGCTAATCCAAAATCTCAGTGCCCAAATAGAAAGAAATACTGAATGCTGTCCCCCAGGAGTCCATACTGGGACCTGTACTGTTCAATATCTTCATATCAGCATAGACAGTGGGAGTGAGTACATCCTCAGCAAGTTTGCAGATAACACCAAGATGAAAAGAAGGCCAGGTGCATGCTCCTGTATCTGGGTCAGGGCAGTGACCAATATCAGTATTTGTTGGGAGGTGACTGGATTGGTGGCAGCTCTCAAGAGAAAGGTTTGGCCATATTGGTAGGTGAAAAATTAGGTATGAGCTATCAGTTTGCACTTGCAGTGTAGAAAGTTAATCATATCCTGGGGTGCATCAAAGTGGGCTTGGTCAGCAGGTACAGGGGGTGATTCTTGCCTTCTGCTCTTGTGTGACCTCACCTGGAGTACTGTGTCCAGTTCTGGGGCCCCCAGTACAAGAAAGACATGGATCTGTTGGAGTGGGACCAGTTGACAGCCACAAAAGTAATCAGAGGGCTGGATCATCTTTCCTGTGAGGAAAGGATGAGGGAGCTGGGGTTGTTCAAGCCTGGAAAAGAGAAGGCTGCAGGGAGAACTTACAGCAGTTTTTCAGTATATGAAGGGGATGAGTTAGCAGAAAGACAGAGAAAGGCTTTCTGAAATTGAAAGAGGGTAGACTTAGATTGGATATAAGAAAGACATTTTTTACGATAAGGTTGGTAAGACACTGAAACAGGTTGCCCAGAGAAGTAGATGCCCCATCCCTAGAAGTCTTTAAGATCAGGCTGGATGAGGCTTTGAGCAGCTTGATCTGGTGAAAGATGTCCTTGCCTTGGGCATGGGAGTTGGACTAAATAAAATACTAAGGTCTCTTCTTATGCTACCGAGACTATAATTTTGTGTTATTTGCTGGGAACAACTCAATTTCCTACCTGTATCTCGTGACTGTCCATCTGAAAAGGTACAAGACTGCACTTGCTTTTTCTCATTGGGATGTGCACGTCATACTGGAATATGACTGGGCTTCAGTAGATAATTCTTTTTTCACAGGCTAGGTCAGATGCCTCTTGATTTTATCACCCATACAGCAAAGATCAGCCTTCAACGAACATTTATGGGAGCAGAGTTTAGTCCTTGAATTAATAATACGTGGAAAGTCAATATGACAGAATCAAGTATGAGTCAGAATTAGCAAAAATGTAAATGGAGTCATATTCCCACCATATTGCTCAGTATGTCTGGGTTGTGATTACCTTAGCTGGAACAGTGTCCACTCAGGTTTCCTCAGCTTTGTAATAGTACTAGAAGGAAGTCAGTGTATTAGAAGTACTGTCTGTGACTGTGACTAAGGAACATATTTTTAAATAAGCTGCTTAATTAACTGCAAATGTTCGCATTTTCTTCCTTATATTTCTACTTTAGATTGACTAAATGCAAGCTGCAGGAAAAAAAAACCCCGAACAACACAGTGGTTTAGCTTTGGCACTTTCAACCACTCTAACAGCAACATTATTGTTCAGCTGCAGCTCACTTTATTTTTACATTTTCATAGAGAAGAGACATGGATGAGAGATGGAAAGTGGAAAATTAATTTGGGAACAGTCACTTTTAGTTTTTCTAGGATGTCTGAAAGCATTGTAAAGGCACTGAATCCCTAGGAAAATACAGTGCAGTTTTGAGATGCCTGGCAGTCCAGGAAAGAGGAGAGTCGTAAGAGGCGGTGCCTCCATACGCTGACCTGAAGAAGGATTGCTTAAAATTCTGTCTTCTCTCCCATGCAAAAAATATGTCAGAAAGCCACAGATCTATTTTCTGTCTTTCTGGAATGTGTAAGTTTCCATGTTGCTGCTCATGTCTGTTTCATTTTTGAAAAGCCCTGACTTTTTCTGTGCTCTAGTGGTTTCAAGAGTTCATAGCTAAAACTTAAAAGACACCAGACTTCCTTTTCTTTCCCCAGACTTCTGCCACTGCTTGCCATTCTTTTAGGTATGCTCTGAATCAAGGAGCTTGGACTCTACTAAGCTTTACTCTCTTATAGGAAACTGTTTCCTATAAGCTGATTAAAATTATTTTAAAGTGGAAATATTTCTGGTAAGCTTTTATCACTGACTGATAATTTCAGGAATCAGTTTTTCACTAGGCAGCCTGTGGGTTCAGTATATCTTTAAAAATGTAAAATACTTTTTCTTATCCATGTTTGAGGTAATTTTGATATCCATCTATTAGCTGATTCATGAGTTTTGTATTTGGATACAGCAGAGTGCTTCTGTGGGAAAATAGGTTTCATTCTTCCTTCATATCCTGTTGCCAGCTTTCATGAGGCTACATCTGTAGAAGTGTCACAAAAAATAGGCACTTACAGGTAGAAAAGTGATTTGAACTTAGAAAAGTTCTTTGTAAGATATTCAGAATGTAACTCTGCTAATGAATGAAAATAACCAACACCATAATAACACAAAATCCTCACAGGGAAAGGAGATCAGAAAGGAGACAGAATTAGTTTAATAAGATGTTTGTCTTTCTTCTAAGTGGAAGTTAGAGACTTGCAGTAACAAGATTGTTAGCAAGGTTAAGGCTTTTTGCCTATTACAGTATTGCTGCTTTTTCCAGAAAAGAGCAGATAGCTCTTGTAAATAGGACTCTTAAACACACATGAAAGCTATGGGTTATTTTCTATTTATTCTTATGCTGCTTTATTGTAAGCATTAATGTATTCTTATCCATCAAAGCATCAGTTATTACTATGAAAGCTAGGTGTGTAACGTAGTATTAGTTGCTTCATTGCTAGTTTCTGTTTATATAATTGGAATTAGTTGGGGATATTTCGAAAATGCTGGCCAGAATGCTGAGCTTAACTGAAACATTTTGGTCAGCTATATGTAAAAATATATTAGTGTAGGCTTCCCTACACTGCTTCCCGATATACCTCAGCATTAGAGGGAATAGTTTGTCAGTGCTTCAATTCTTAACCTGCCTACCACCACTGGCGATGTAGTGTCAGTGATAAAATTTGCCAGTCTGTTTGATAGAGGTGAATTGTTTTTGGCTATCTGTTCAGGGATGTAGT
Source organism: Gymnorhina tibicen (assembly GCA_013399875.1). Lineage (NCBI taxonomy): Eukaryota > Metazoa > Chordata > Aves > Passeriformes > Artamidae > Gymnorhina > Gymnorhina tibicen. Next base: position 114,597 of record VXAZ01009469.1, on the reverse strand, counting down.
CACTAAAAGAAGTACAGAAAGAAAGAGTAAATTCCTCTGGGGTTGAATGTAGTGATTGGAAGGCTCAGGGCAGCATGCAGAAGCCTGTGTCAGACTGACCAATGTCCTTATAAGGCAGTTTATGTGGCTACGCCATCTAGAAATATTTGGGATGAGCCAGAGGTGGGGTTGGGAGCTGAAAACATATGTCATGAGCAGGCTCTGATCTAAAAACCAGCAGTTAGAGCAGCTTGGTGGTACTGCTCTGAATTTGAGAACAAGGACTGTCTAATTTATGGAAGTCCTTGTTAATCCCTGGTGAACAGCAAAGAATCAGAAGGTTGCAAAGTGCTCTGAAGTAATTTTAACATCCTTTCCCAGTGTGTTTTGTTACTTTTGGCAGATTCTGCATCATGCCTTAGAGGAGCTGTACTGCATCTTGCTCTCTCTCTAAGGTCACCCTGTATCTGCCTGTGTTATCATTGTTCTGACAGCAACATTCTGAAAGCACATTTCTGTAAATGAAGTCCAGCGGTAGTAAGAAAAGAGATTGTGACTGAGATATTCCAGTAAGACTAATGGCAACTGCATTTTCCAGTCTGGGGAAGAAATTTATTCCTTTTTTATGCTGGCAGAAATGAAAGAATTCCATAATTGAGGGAAGTATTCTTCCTATCTGTATGATAGACCATAACAGGTGCTTTTCTACAGACACAAGTGAAAGCACTAGGCGAAGGTGCTTTGAATAAATGAATAAAACATTAAAGCTGTGCTTTACTGTATGGTTCTGATATGAAAATTTGTTCATAGTATTTCCTGAAAATTAATTAATACACAGGAAGCAGAGTTGATTCCTAATTGCCCATACGTAGTGCAATTGCAAGGTGGAAATAAACAAAATAATTAGACAAGCTTTAGTGTTACGGGAATAAGAGTAACATTTGTTTATCAGTATTTCAGCTATACTCTACCATCCTGAGACTCATATTCACTGTTAGACAAAGTCTGGTCTCATCCCTCTGACATGTTATTTTGAGGGCTCAATGGACCATGGTTGTTCTACTGAACCCACTGCCTTGTTTTTGTTATCCAGTGCTGTGAGCAATATATACCAGAATTCTGCAAATGTTTTGTTGGTTTTGTTTCCTTCTGTTAGTTAAGCTGTTGAAGCAGTCCACCTCGCTTCCGATATATAATCACAAGAATTGTGTTTATTGGTTTGTTGTGCTAAATAGCTTTGATGCCCTGATGATTATTTTGTTGGCTCTGAATTATTTCCCTTTGTAAGGCTGTGTATTGTTAACATAACATCACAAACAGTCAGCCTCCACTGACAGAAGGTAATTTCAGCTCACATCCTGGTTTTCCTCTACGGAAAGTTTTGCATCCTTTACAAGCAAGACATAACCCTCACCTGAGTTCTGTGATTAGTTTGTGCCTTTAAACTGAGTATTTGTAAAATGGAAATAAGTGGTTAGAATAGGTAGATGGATAGATAACCCAAGTAATAAATAATTTGGTTATATAAGCATCTTGTGAAAGTTACCATGACTCTTCTATCAGAACTGTCAGATCTTAATTTCAGTGCATTATTCTTACTATAAAAATGAGAGTTTAACTGCATTATATTTTTCATACCCCTATTTTACTTCAATGAAGACAGTCTGTTTGCTCACAATCAGGAGACCAAACTCAGAAGTAACCTTTTTCTCATTGCTGATATCTTTTTACACCATGTAGTGATCTAACACAGTGACACATTTAAAATCTCTTGAAATCCTCTTAAAATGAAGACTCTAAAATGGGCAAAAATAATAGACTATCTTGTTAAGATTTGAATGTGTCTTCTATACGTATGCATAAACTGAGTTCTGAATGTGAGCTTAGATTTTTTTATTAATATACATGTATTTTTTTTTTTGTAAACTGCTCCACTTTTTTCCAGCTTAGGAAAATTTGGTGCTTTGTGAGAAGTTGCATGATATCCAACACCAAATTTAAATTAGTCTTTTAAGAAAGAGAATTGTGCAAAAGAAAGTAAGAGGATATTGGGTAATTGTGTTGAGGAGTGATTCTCTGTGACATTAAACCGGTCCTACTCAAAATGGTGAGATTTTAAGGTGCATCTGTAATATCCAACAGCTTCTTCTCACAGAGAAAAAGGAATACACACTCAGAACATAGTCACCTTAGGAATCACTCTTTGTATTACTCTTTCACATTTATTCAATGAGCCTAACATGGCTCTGTGATCCTCCAGTCAAATGTAGGGGTATGACCTATTTTGAGAAACATCAGTCAGAAATGTTGGGAACTCAGGCAAGGACTGATGTTCACGCTTACTCTGACATAGTGTTCCAACACAGGAAATGGCATGGTGACTTTTAAGGAGTGGTAGAGTAATAGGACTTCCTGTGCTTTGTTTTCATTAGTGGAGGCCAAAAAAGCTTTCATGCTTGCCTTACTCACAGAGCCTTTCATACTACTGATGACAATGAAACTGCTGCTTGTGTTTTAAATGTTCCCAAAATCGAATATTTGACAGACAGCTAAAACACTGTCCCAGTCAAATCTTCTAAAAGATGTTGGGTATCTCCACATAGTAGTGAATTAGATGAGATTTGGGAAACTTGATGGGACACACTTGGGAATTCAGTTTGTAGTAACACTGTTGTTGTAAGCATTTTATTTGCTTCCTGATTTTAAGTCCTACAGTCATATATGTTTCTTTCAGGTATTTTCCGAGATATCACCGTTTGTTACATTAACCCTCATTTCTCTGTGGATCTGTCATGTCTATATTTCACTGATCTTCTCAGTGTGTAACTTAGTGCCTGCAGTAGCACTGATGAGTCTTTTAAATAAGAGAATCATGCAGAAGAAAGTAAGGGATGTTTGGGGTTGTGGTTTTTGTTTGTTTGTTGGTTGGTTTTGGTTGGGTTTTTTGTTTGTTTGTTTTTGGTTTTGTTCTGTAAAAAAAGCTCTAATGAGCTGATGTCTAGGCACTGAGATGGCCATTCTAACTTTGACTCAATTTTCTATGTTCCCTTGGGAAAACCACAGACCTCTAGAGGTGCAGCTATGAGATTTGATTTTAGCCAAAACTGACGGTTCATGTGCCCCATGTCCTGTGCCAGCCACCTCAGTTGTGCTGGTACAGCTGAGAGTACAAGTCCAGAGCAGTTTAAACCTGTTCCCCATGTGAACTGTCACAAATTTTACCTGCCCCTCTTCATGCCTACTTGTCCTTTTTCTTGTACTAGTAACTACATTGTTTCCGTTGCACAATTAACTAGGAGGTGACTAGGGTAAAATATTTTGCTACTGCCACCACTAAAATATATGTTTTTTACCCTGCTTGCTTCCTGCACCATCTTACCACACAGAGCCAGTGCAGAAGAGGAGGTCAGAAGATGTGCCAGGAGGGGAGCTTTCAGGATTTAAAATGCCTGGGGCTGCTGTGGCACCATACTGCTACCTTTGCCTGAGGTGTAGACAATAAATAATACGTTATATAAGCCTGTGTAATTTCTTATTTCTGTAAAGACTACAAATACTGGAGTAAGAGAGGAGCATTAAGACTCACTAGACGATATATTATTGGTAAAGCAATGTGAAGATGACAAATTATAGCCTATTTTTCATCTGTTCTCCAGTTGTTCATGAACAGATTTCATAGAATCATAAAATGGCTTGGGTTGGAAGGGACGTAAAGAGCATATGGTTCCAACCATCCTGCCATGGACAAGAACACCTCTCACTAAACAAGGTTGCTCAGAGCTCCGTCCAGCTTGGCCATAAATACCTCCAGGGATGGGGCATCCACAGCTTCTCTGTGCAACCTGTTCCAGTGCCTCGCCACCCTCACAGTAAAGAACTTTTTACTAATACCTAATCTAAACCTACTCTTTTTCAGTTAGAAGCCATTGCCCCTTGTCCTGTCACTATATGCTCTTCTAAACAGTGTCTCCATCTTTCTCATAGGTTCCCTTCAGGTGCTGGAAGGCCACAATTAGATCCTCCTGAAGCTTTTTCTTTTCAAGAATGAACAATCCCAATTCTCTCAGCCTGTCCTCATAGGAAAGGTGCTTCATCCCTTTGATCAACTGGGTGGCTTTCTCTGGACTTACTTCAATAGGTCCATGTCCTTCCTGTGCTGAGGACCCCAGAGCTGGATGCAATGTTCCAGGTGGGGTCAGACCAGAGCAGAGGGGCAGAATCCCCTCCCTGGCCCTGCTGCCCATGCTGCTTTGGATGCAGCCCAGGATACAGTTGGCTTTCTGGGCTGGGAATGCACATGGCTGGGTCATGTCTAGCCCCCAAGTCCTTGTCCCCAAGGCTCCTGTCCATCTGTTCACCCCCCACCCTGTGTTGGTACCAGGGGTTGCCCTGACCCAGTTGCAGCACCTTGCACTTGGTCTTGTAAAACCTCATGAGGCTCCCATGGGCCCAGTATTTGAGTTTTTCCAAGCACCTCTGTACAGCACTTGGACAAGCTTGTTTTGAGTCTATAATGTTTTCATAATGCCAGATTCACTTTTAATAGCTGGGCTACTCATAGACTGCAGATTCCTTGCAGACTCATTTTTTATTTTGTATTTTCATTGTCACTTTGTCTATCATTAAATTAATTAATTTTTGGGTGATAGTAGAAGGGGAGGGGGAAGAATTACACAAACTTCCTCGCTCCTTGTTTTTTTTCTGCAGAAAGTGAAAAATTTAATCTGAGAAGAGTCAGGACAAAAGCACTGTTGTCTGATGGATCAGGGCACACGGCTAGGTAAACTAGAATTAACCTAATATTCTCCTTTTGTTTTCTGTGGGATTTTGAGTAATTTGCACCATCCTTTTCGTGCACCATCTGTAGCCACAGTGAGGTTCTTACCTCCATGTTAGCAGGGCCTGTCTCTCTTTATTCATTGTACAGTGTGCAGTGCAAGAGGGGCGATGGTATCTGTCTGTCTGTCTGTCTGTACACATTGCCATAATGAATACCTGATTGCTTCCTGGAAACTCAGTCTCTAGCTGATTAGATGATGACTGGTAAAGTGTTCAGGTTAGATTGAAATCTTAGTTCCTTGTAAACTATTTCCATGCAAGATCAGTCATAGGGACTGCATCTGGGTAATGCTCTACCTTATTTACTTGACTTTTTTCAGTTAAATAACTTTGGTTGTTTTCTCAAGCCCCATCTGTTCTTACTTCCCTTATTTAAGATGAAAGTCCTTTCATTGATTTTTTCCCTTCAGAGATCTGGAAAAACTGGTGAACTCTGCTTTTCATTGAGGAGAACTGACTGTGGCATCCATGTCCAAGTCATTATCCAACTAAGCGTGCACTTCCTAAGTCAGTGGTAAACTGCACTTAAAATGAAACAAATGCCTTTCTGAATTGAAGTTTTAAATGTCAGAGTAATTTTACCTCAGAAACCCTTATGCTTAAAAAAGAAAAAGATAATTTTATTTTCCAAAGAAGATCTCTAGAAACTTTTGAATAGATCTAAAGTGCAGATTTCTTTGGTTAGCTCAATCGTTGTGAACATTTTTTGCTTTCATCTGGCTGTGTGAAAGAATGTGTCACTTAGCCTTTTTTCCTTTTTTTGCCTCAGGGAGCAATAATGTAATATACTGTACATCTTGAGGTTATGTCTTGCCTGTCAGAATTTGTTCTAGATCACTAGTTTGCCTGATGCAAGATGGGGTCAAACAACATATCAATGAAAATTGTCTCAGTTGCCAGCTGCAATAATAAAGCTAATATTCAATAGGAAAGAAATGTGTTAAATCAAACCATATTCTTAATATTTTTGTAGCTCCTTGGAGCTAATTTCTGAATGAAGACAAACCTTTTTTAAAGCGTATTACATGAAAGAAAAACTCTAATGTTCATTTGACACATGGAACAATCTTAGCTCTTGTGCCCCAGCTGTTTGAAATGAGCAGGATGTCTTTCATACTTGTCCTTACTGGCCAAAGGTGGAGAGAAATACAGAAACCAAAATTTTTAGGGGCTAAAAAGGAGGAAAAAGAAGTTAAGATCTTTCTCAAAGAACATAATGCTGGAGACATACTTGTGCTTGCTATACTTTCTCACTGAAAGTGAGAGTTACTGGATAAGTGTGAGGAAGACTTAATCTTCTTTCTGGCTTCTGGGCATCCTTGCAAAGATAATCTGATGTGCACTGGTGTCTCCACACCTGTGGAAATATTTGACTTTTAGAGAGGTATTTTTGTGTGGACAAAGTTAACAAAGCAAAGGTTGAAGAGAGTAAATGGTTCTCTGACTTCTGACTGAGAATTGCTGTCTGGCCACTTGAAGTGACATCCTGATGTTGTCTTTCAAATACAATAATAAAGGCACAAAGAAAAAGGTCCTTTTTTAGGATTTTGTTTTCAGAACTGATGATAGACACATCTTACATGCATTTGTAAAGAGAGGAAAATACAGTGTTTTTGTTACGTGTAGGTGGAGCAATGCAACCAGTGATGGAGCTAATAGTACTTTCCTGTGCACCATAGCTGCCTTTGTGGACAAATAGTCATCAGCAAATTTTAATTATAGTTTTTCTATTTCTAGTGATATACTATATTGTTACTATTCTTGACATTGAACTATAAAAAATAAGCCTGTAAAAGTCACAGTAATTTATGCAGCTCTGCAAGTTGTTCCTAGTACTGCGTAATATTCATTATAATTTATCTAGGAGGATATAAATTCAACCCAATGCTCCACAACTTCTTTGGGGACCAGATCAATAGGAGACAGGGAACATATTAGAGGTTTGCCTTTCCCACAGAGGGAATTTGGCAAGGAGAGAACTGCAGTGGGTCTGACTGTTTTCTGTTGAGCTGGTTCTGGCTCACTACTGAATTATGTAATTACTGACTCCTGTGTGCTGACAGAAATGCAAAATGAGGAGAATAAGGTGCTTGTTACCTGTTCTCTCTGCCTTACAGAATAGGCAGACTATTTGTGGGCAGAGACAAAAGGGTGTTGATTTTTTGAGGGGTAGGTGATCTGAGCTTTGTTTCTCTGGACATGTCTGTATGGTGATGCTGGCTTGCAGCTTAGGTCAGTGTACCCTCCTCATCCGTGCTGCTCATGTGCTGACATACATACTAATTAGTCTGCAGCCAGCACTGGAGGACACTTCAAGTAAGAGATTCAATAGCTCAATGCTTTTAGCTAGCTAATAAAACAGCTTCTTACAACAAATTGGTGTGAATTCCAGATGTCTAGCACACATTGAACAGAATAGAACAGTAACAGAAAAAAAACCCTTTTCTGATCTCTGTGTTGTGCCTGTTTTTCTGAAACGATATTTCACACGTCCAGATTTGTACATGTACATGACTCATTATTTTTATGAAAAAAATGTGGATAAAACCAACTTGACCTCAGTGCTCTGAAATGTCTGGCTTAAACGTGAACCAGACTGGGTTTGCTTTCTTTATTTTTGAAATAGACCATTTGAGACTTCAATGGCAGTTTTCTGGTCTTCATTCCTATAAATGTTTTCTTTGAATATTTCAGCAGCTCATCAGATTGTGTCATGGTTTAACCGCTAATGAACCAAGTACCATGGAGCTTCTAGTACTTTCCATGAAACACTTGCTCACTTCCCCACCTGTGGGATGGGGGAGAGAATCAGAAGGGTAAAATCTAGAAAACTCATGGATTGAGATAAAGACAGTTTAACAGGGAAAAACAAAAGCTGTGCACTCAGGCAAAGCAAACCAAGGAGTTAATTCAGTGCTTCCCATGGGCAGGCAGGTATTCAGCCATCTCCAGGAGAGCAGGCTCCCATCCAAAGTAAGGATTACTTGGGAAGACAAACTCCAAATGTCGCCCATTTCTGCCTTCTTCACCCTACTTTATGTACTGAGCATGATGTCACATGGTCTGGAATATCCCTTTGGTCAGTTGGAGTCACCTGTCCTGTCTGTGTCCTGTCCCAGTCTCCGATGCACCCCCAGTCTCCTCACCATCGAGGCAGTGCAAAAAGTGCAGAAGGCCTTGGCTCTGTATGAGCCTTGCTCAGCAACAACAAAAACATCTCTGTATTATCAGCCCTGTGTTCAGCACAAATCCAAAACAGCCCCATACCAGTCATTGTGAAGAAAATTAACTCTACTGCATCTGAAACCAACACAGAGTGTCTTCTATGCAATCATCTTTCCCAATTTTTTTGGAAACTGCAATCATTAAACTTTTCCAAACAAATTGCCTAGATATTCTGAACACATCTAAGAACCAAATGTGTAAGGTCATCTTTTTTCCATTGTCCTTGGGATTTTTCTTTTCTAGTGCTATTTCTTCAGCCAAGAAGACCATAAAACTTTTCAGGATACATTTATAGTTTCAAGTATTGTAATAGTCTGTTACTCAGTGTGCTCTGCTTCTGAAAGTGGTCAGTGCTTCTGAAAAAATTAGGAAAGGCAGGGACAAATGTGGTGATACTTTCTCAATATATTTTTCTAGCACAGAGTTTCTGGCCCAGAAGAAGTATGAGTTTGGGCTTTTTGCCTCCACTTAAACTTTTTTCCCAATGTATTTGTCCAGTTTCTTTTTGGATTTTAATATGCCTCAGTTATCCACAACATTTTGGAGCAGTGAATTCCTCAGAGAGGAAAGAGACCATTCAGCTTGTCACAGACACATGGATTTGCAGCCATGAATCCTAAGCAGAAGACAATACTTCTCTCCAGTCTGTGGTTAGACTTTTAAAATTTCTTTCTGAGGGGGATTAGAGTCTTGTTCCTTTCCTGGCACTTCCAACACATTTAAGGAGCAGATTGAATGAATGTATTGTTTTCAATAAAGATAATTTTTTAGGCTATAAATTCTACTTATATTTGACATAAAAGGAACATAAAAGAAACTGGGCAGCAGCCATCTACAGTCTGGATGTTACAATGCCTAAGTTCCACTTGCAAATCTAGCCTATAAGCTTGAATAAGATGTTTTGCCCTACAGAATGTAATGTCTCCTCAGACATATTGTAGATCTTAATAATTACACATATTAAGTAAGACATTTACCTTGTTTTCTAAGTGACGGTTTTTCTCCTGAACTTCTAGTATCTATCTTTGTGTGTTGTTTAGTAGTGTTTTAAAAAAATAAAATAGAATATTTATTCTCTACTTTCTAGTTGAGAGCACCACAAAAACCCACTATGTCAATGTATAACTTAATTATGATTCCATATCATGAAAACTGCAGTTTAGATGAAAGGGAACAACAATTTGACAACAACTTAAAAATAAAATCAACAATGATGAACAAAGGCACAGAGTTGCTGTTGTACATGAAGAAAGTAAAAAGCTGGTAGGGATAAGATAGAGGCCAGTAAAATCATGAGTTACTATAAAAAGATGTGAATATTCCCTATTCCACATAAAAAAGAACCCTAAGGACATCAAATTAAACTACAAAGTGTCAGGTTTTAAAATCTGGGGACTTAATTGTTTATTAGAGGTATCTACCACCTACCTAACAGACTTGTATCTTTGTATTTTGACTTTGGAAGAGGTTAAGAAACAAATTAAAGGCTATGAATTGGCGTAGCATCATTTCTGATCACATAGACTTTTGCATTCAAGAATTGTGAAAGACTGAAGCAACGATTAAGTGAGGCTTTGCATGCATTTAAGTGCAGTAGCCAAACTATTGAAGCAGCTTTAGGCAAGGTCCTGAAACCTCTTACATTTGTTCGAGGTTAGCTTTTCCTCCCTTAAATGAAGTTAAACACTCAAGAGCATGATTTTGTAAAATTCCCGGATCTTGTTGTCCCTGAGGCATTAGCACTCGTCTCTAAACTATTTAACAAAGTGGTTCTTTGAGTTTGGCCTTTATGTGCTTTGTCCGTTCATTGCACTGCTTGCAGTGAGTCACAGGTTTTCTTTCCATTGACTCATTTGCTTTTAGATCTTCCAACTGTGAACTTACAGAGTTGCAATCTGAAACTGAAAGATAATCATAACCATCTAGAAAATGTAAAACGTGTCCTAGAGGCACAAAATCCTGGGGTCACTGTAATGCCTCATCTTTAGGCAGAAGCTAGGCCAGTTTACATGCAGGCACTGCAGGTTTTAACACAATCCAGTGCTGCAAACTGCTGCTGCAGAAGCCAGAAATTGCCAGTGGACCAGGAACTTCTTGCTGTAAATCCTTCTATGTAGAAACTGTTATTATGGAAAGAAAGGCTTGTGTGCATGCAAGCTGGTAAACTGTGCTTCCCTCTTGCAGGGATGGTGGTCCTGTCCTGTGTTTGCTGCCAAGACTGGCTTTAGGTCAGCTCCATATGTTCCTGGACAGTCTTCCTGTTGTTGTGGGGGGGTGGTGTAGAAACAGGAAAAGCAGTGTGATAAGCTGCTGCTTTTTCCAATTTCACTTTTTTAGTCTGTGTGAATGCATTTATTTACTAGGATCCAGACCTGTAATATAGAAAGTAGATGCTATAATCCTGTGCTCAGTTTTGTTTTGTTAAATGTTGGGTGTCTGGAGTATGGCCTGTGTACTCCTGTGTTTTATAAATCTCCATGTATAGTCACAGTGATACAGAAATACTTATTTTTAATGGAAGAGGAAACTGTGAAAAAGGGCCATGAGAAGATCTGTGCACCTGGAAGCAATAACTTTACTAAAGTCTCCAAGGGTATTAACATTTCTAATATCTAGAGTTAATGTGCTTGCTCACCATGGGTTTCAGCTGGTATTTTCTGATACTCACTTTCCGCAATGAATCATCTTTGGGGATTGAAAGACAATTACTTTGTTTTCAAGGAGGGATCTAAATATCTCAAAAACAATTTTACAGACAGAATAGATCTATTTATAGATGGCTATGGATCAGTTCAATTTTCTCTACTGTGTGTTTCTTGGTTCTGGCAACTGCAAAGAAGATGCTAGTCTGCTGCAAATGGACTTGGTTTTTAATGATCTTAAAACATTATAATTATAGACAAGCAGCTGTATTCTTTAAAACTCTTTAATTAGCTAAAGCTTTACTGTGCTTAAAAGGTGCATGTTTATCTAGTCTTCAGAAAGCTGCCCTTTTTCTCTCGTCTTCCAAGAAATAGGGCATCTACTGGAGAAAGTAGTGACAACATCTGCTGCTTCAGCTAGGTACAAAGTGGGAAAGACACATGAACTGTAGAGTCTGCTTTACTCTTGGGTTGATTACATATTACCGTAGATCAGAAGTCCTTTAAAGTCCTTTAGGAAATGCTGTGCAATCTGGCTGTCTCTCTGCCTGAAAAGTAATTCTCATTTGTTTGGGCAAGTGTGAGGAGAAAGTTGCCAGCATGCATATGCCTGAGAGGCATGTGTCTGTCTCTGGGGTTGACTGTTAACTTTTAGGGACTAAAGCTGTGGTGAAATACTAAAGAACAATACTCTTTCAATTATACTGAGATATCTCTGTGAAATAAAGTGGTTGTCTTTCTTTAGGTACATAGGTGTGCTACAGAAGTATGTATAGTAGGCAAAAAATACTCTGTTGGAAAGCTCTACATTTTGATACCACTCTGTAGACATAATGTCATATGAGGGATGACATTTATTTAGGCTGCCTTTGATCTCATTGATTCTGGTTTTTTTCATAGCCAAAGCCAAAATATACTAATACCTTTTTCAGTTGCATTTGTTCTCTAAACACAATTATTTTTTTTTAATTTGTTTTTCCTTGGGCCTATGTATACTGAATTTTTAGTCTTATAATTTGGAAAACAGGAAGTTCTCCCTACTGAAAGAATCCTTATATGGTGGTGAATACAGTGTTACTAGTGTATAATTATACATGCATCCAACAGCTTTGATGGCAAAACTTTCACTGATTTTGGTTTTAGTGAGCTAAGTCCCTTTGTGATAGCCCAATAGCGGAGTGTTTTTATGTTGAGCTGGGATCAAATCCCGGCAGCTGATGGTGAATATCAATTGAGATAGTAACCTAAAATGTCTTTAAAAGTAACATTAAATAAAACATGAAATTATTTTAAACTTCTATTTTGTATTTACTCTTCTTGCTTCTGAGTGGCAGTGACTTACCTACTAATGTCTATGAAACCTAGGATGAGGCTGGAAGTTAAGAGGTGCCTGTGGACTAGTACTAGAATCTCAGCCATTGAATGTAAAAATAATTAGTAGTTCTTTTTCTTAGTAATAGACAGAAATCTGTATGCATCCTCTGTTACATCCCCAATTTTCCTACTGGTTTTATTTATAGTTCAAGTTTCTCCTGCTTCTGTAGAGCTTAGAAATGTATTTGGTTACATCAGAACTTCTGCAGATCTTATGGGTGCTCTCATATGGGGTTCTGGTCAAGATCCACCTGTCTTCCGAAAGCTGCTTGGATTCTTGTTTGTTGAGGTACTGCTTTGTTTTCCAGGCACTATCAGATATGAGAGACCTGGAAGTGGTAAGATGTTGCATAAGGAAGAACTCTAAGTCAGAAGTGACTACTTGTGTGGGGATCCCAGGCACTTTCTCATGTCAGAAAGAGTTCAGCATGCTCTCTACCTCCCATTACTGTAAGAAAAGGATTGCCTTTTCTGCTTCTGCATTTCCGATCTTTTTAGACATCTAGAAACCAGATGGACTCCAGGAAGAAAGCCTTTTCTCCCTTGCTGCTCTTTGAGCATCAGATTCTTGCCAACCCTATCCGTCAATAAATTTTTCCAATCCGTGGTACAACTAGTGGCTCTTTGCTCTCTTCCCGTCACTTGTGATTGAGGAGAAGAGAATGACCCCCATGTCACCATGACTTCCTTTCAGATAGTTGTAGAGACGGGTAAAGTCTCCTCTGAGTCTCCTTTTCTCCAGAATAAACACCCCCCACTCCCTGCGCTGCTCCTCGTAAGACTTGTGCTCCAGACCTTTCACCAGCTCCATTGCACTTCTCTGGACTTGTTTCAGCACCTCAATGTTTTTCTTGTAATGAGGGGCCCAAAAGACATTCAACACACCATGGATCCAGCCTTGGATCTTAGGTTCTTACGGAAAACAAACGTTTGAGTCCTCCAGAGTCTGCTCTGCTCTTGCTGCGTGGATGTACCAAGACAGTTTTTCAGCTGCTATTGTGTACATAGCATGATGTTTGTTTCCAGGTAAGCTTCACAGGTTTTTGGTTGCCTTTGCATCTGTTGTTTTAGCTTCTGATTGGTGAGTACTGTTATTTAGACAGAGAGAAAAACATCCTAATCAACTTTCAGAGGCTTAAGCACTCTCCCCTTTTAGTCATAAATCTCGTAAATCCCTGTGAATACCAACTGAAACGGCATGTATTGTCTTTGTATATAATAGCACCCCCCGTTCCTTATACCGGATGAGATGATGTAGACTTGCAAATCTGTGCCCTCCTGTGGCTTGTTTCTCTTGATGTCTGAATTTACAGAGACTGGTAGTGTGGCTGGGAATACTCACAAAGAAACCATGGGCTGGATATTGGAAGCAAGGAGGCTAAGGCTCTTGTTCCCTTACAGTTTGTCACGTGAGGGGTGCGTGCTTCTGTGGGGTAAAATGCTGTCCAAGGGAGGCATTCAGTTCCTATCCCCAGGCTGTTCTTCACTACCCCTCCTGGACTGGCAATCTGCACCACATTTTCACTAGGGCTTTGTAGCTGTGGTATTCAGGTTTTAGGAACTGGAAAGACTCATGACAGTGTAGGGGAATAAGACATAAGGGTTTGAGAGAGAGTAAAACTGACTTTGTATATATAAGTGAAGGACATCATTCTTGGAGCTGGAGGAACAGGTGAGGGGGAAATGATTGGCTTTTTCAGCAAGATGAGAAGCCATACCAGCATGATTGAAAAAATCATCCAGGAAAAAGATCCCATCTCAAATGTCCTTTATTTTGGCATGTCATTTACCTCTGTGACTGTGACATGAAATAATTTTTCCATGCCAATAGGCATACGAAAACTTTTTCTCTCAGTAGGCATATGAAAGCTTGTTCTCTCAAAAGCATAGAGAACTGTAGTGTGCCTGTACTAAGACACAAGGTCATACCATGAAGAGATTCTGTAAAAGGAAAAGACATCCCAAAAGGGTGAAGAGAACTTGGGAGTTTCCCAACAGGTTTCTTTAGCTCACTATATCAGACCAGTAGCAGAGAAATTTCTGGTTTGTCTTTAAACGCTGTAACTCAATGCAGTTGTGAATGGATGAGTATATGGATAGGCCTGCTGTGCCTGTCATGAATATTTAGGATTTAAAGTAATAAAAACAGGAGCCATGAATGGGTTCAACAACAAAGAAAACACGTGTGAATGGCATACTACCAGATCTCTTAGAATTTTTATCAGTGAAACTGTGCTTGTGAACACTTTTAAGCTAATTTTGGAAAGTGAATTGTAATAATGACTGTAAAACAACATCTGTCTGGTAGCTAATGATGTGGTTTTGCCTCAATGTTAGTAGTTTTTTTATTGCTATATTGGCAGATAGGAAACAAATCTTGATGAACTTTACCTAGAGTTATCTACTGATGTGTGGCAATCTTTGACTGTCTTTAGGTGAATATTTTAATGCTACTTTAATGCTGAGATCACTGGATCAATGTCGACTTGGGCAGTGAAACTATAGATCATGCAGATACCTCAAGGGGTATTTAATGCTTGGTTATATCTGATTATTAATTTTAGTAATTTCTTTAAGGTCTGCCACAAGAGACATAAACTTGGTCTTTGCCTTTAGGTGCTTGTTTCTAGAAGGATAAAGGTCAGATGAGTGTAAGCCAAAAGATACAAAGGGTAATGATAACTTAGGGCATTTAACATATATTTTAGAATGAGTACCACATTGTTACTTTGTTCTTTGAAATAGCCTAAATTTTCCTTTGCATTAAAAAGTAATATTTCATAGATGTGAGTGAAATCCAGGTTTCTAATGTAATCTTCATTATGAAATATGACTTTCTCTTTTTGGTGTTCATAATAGCCTTTCTATGTATGTTAGAAAAAAGTGCATATGTGCTGGTTTTGCTAGATACCATTTTCTAGAAAAAGGTTTAGTGTGGTAATTGTGTGGAGAGTATTCATTGATCATACAAATAAATATCAAACCACAGCTACTTTTTATACAGAATATGTCATTGTGGAAGAGCTACCTGTAAGGCAAAGTTGCAAGCATTGAACAAATTTGTGAAATTCCCAGTATCTTTAAAGGCATATAAGAAAGAATATACTTCCTCATTGGTTTTATGTCAAAGTTTTAATGGGTATCAAGCCCAAAGTGAAACTTCACCAAGAGACAGTTAAATAAGAGTTACTTTATTTCTTACAAAGTCTTTATATGAGACAGAAGAATTCATATGATTGTGAGTTAGTTTACCATATAAGCTCTTGTTCCATTTGCCTGTAATTAAAGTTGAAATATCTCCTGTTTAAATTTAGTCTCTCTTTTCACATTATACTGGAATGTGCTGATGACAAGAATCACATTCATGTGGAAATTATGAAAATTTCTGAGAAGAAAGAAATGTGTCACTTTGGATTGAAATTTATGCTATCTAATTTTAGTTATCTCTCCATATGTACTGCAAGGTATTTCTAAGCAAACTTTGATAACTAAGGATCATATTAATTTATCCATCATCATCATCATCATCATCATCATCATCATCATCATCATCATCATCATCATCATCTCTTTTTTTTTCCCAGTCATACTACAGCCCTATGTAACTGTGACAACTACAAAAGAGCAATGTTAGACTAGTACTGGCATGCTGAACTCATATATTACTTTAGTGTCTTCTGAAAATCATAAATCTTACTCTCTGCTTCTTTTCCACCAATTGCCTCCACTCACTTGGGGTTTTCCATCTATTAGCAAGGAAAAGAGCTACAATCATGTGATCAGCCAACTCTATATATTAGTTATAAATGTTCAGCTAACACTTAGTGGTCTACAGAGGAGGACTGACTCGCCTCAAAGTATTTTCCTCCAAAACAAAAAAAACCTGAAAATCCCTAAACTAAAATATCTCTGAAAAGGAGAAAAAATTGGAGTTTACAACACTTACTCTTACTTGTCTTTTTTTCCTGGCACCTTGATAATAAAGCCCTTTAAAAGTGGCCCATTGACCATTCCTGGCTGTTTAAAACCCCTACATTCCAAATCAAACTTAGAGTTATATTAATGGAAAGAGAATAAATGGAAGAGATTAATAGAAAGTGGATAAATGTGATGTCTGTGTTGTCTTGGTCATCCTTGAGACTCATGATCTGATGTGGGTCTGATTAGAGGAAGAAAATAGTCTTGCAGAGAGACTGGTGGCGTAAAAAATAAGGTTCAATCCAAAACTGAATATTTTAATATTGTTGTAATTTTACTATTAATATACAATAGTAACAGTTGAATAATGTTAATATTGTATATTAACTCTCCACTGCAGCCAAAAAACTGCTTCGTTAACTTCCCTTTCAACTGAAGTGGAAATGTTCAATTGCATCACCAACGGTATTGACAACTCTTCTCCCTTTGCTGATAAGTTACCTGGTTGAGTGCTTTCCTCCAATAACGATGTATGTGTAACCCAGTTTTTGAATGGCATTAAATGTTTTTCTTTTCTGAACTTACAGTTTTGAACTAGATTTATTTTTATAAATAGCTTTACTGGGAACCTTAAAAAAGCATGGTACTTTGTGGCGGTGTGCCCTGTGGTGCCTGAATTGCCCCAGGCGATTGCCTGGTACGATGAGGACCCCGGGGACACCGTCCATGAACTCTCCACCTTCTCTCCCTCCTAAGTTGTCCATCACCTCAGTTGTACCCACCCCTGTTTTCTCAACTGTCTGTTACCCAGTTGTGTACGCCCATGTTCCACCCCTGAGCAAGCTGGTTGCCACCCCTTGTACCCACCCCCTTGTCAGTCATGTACCCTCTCTAGAAAGTTCTCCCCAGTTCGGCACCTGATTGGACCCTGTTAATCCCCTTCCCCATTGGTCTATAGTAACCAATCCTGTTAAGTCTACCCTCATGATCTGTACCCCTATTGGTTCAATTTTGAGTACCCCTGTCCCTATAAATGTAGCGGTTTCTCCGCCCTCCTCCGGTTCTTTGGCTCCGGACCCGTTCAGAGAATGAAGGCTGTGGTACTCTGTCCAAGGACCCCTCCTCATTTCTTTGCCTCTCGCGGCTCCTCTATCGCCTCTCTGGATTAACAGCTGGTGCCCACATTGCGCTGCTAGCGCCCCTAGACGTGAGGACACTCTTCCTATCTTATCGCAGTCGTTGCCTGGAGCCTCCTCTGCCCCAGACGGGGTCTGCCCTCACCTGCGACACCCCCAGGCCACGATAGCACTTGAGCCCTGTAAAATAATGTAGCTCTTTAAGTTCTGTGGTAATATCAGCCATAGAGCATAATTTTGACAAATACAACTGTTCTACATGCAATCATAAAACTAAACTTTAAAATTATTCAGAAGAATACTCATCTCTGAATGAAGCACATGGAGACAAGCCTATTCTTTCTCCTTGAAAAACCATATTAGTGAAGATAATACATTTTTATGATTACTCCTTATTTGTAATATAAGAATAATTATAATTCACGGTGGTTTCCTCATCATGCTGTGACAATAGAAACATTGCATGAAGCACCGCACCTTCACAGTCCAGTTGGGGATGTTTTTGGAATTTAGTACTTAGTGGTGATTACTGCAATGACTTGGAAAATGAAGGGGCTAAATTTTGCCAAGCAGGTTTTCCGCTGTGAACACAAAGATCCATCTGTGAATCCTAAGTATGCTTTTGCTGTTTTACCATCTTAGGAGGTAAGTAGCAAAACTGCCGGTGTCTTATCAATACCTTTCTAGCTACCAATGCAAAGCACAGCACGTGATGTCTGCTATGGGGAAATAAGCTCCAGCTCTGCAAGATTTAGTGTAGTATACTGGGTAGAAGAAGCAAATATGCCGTTGTCCTTGTATTATGTTTTCCCCTTGTTTTTGACAGACAATATTTTCACGTGTTTTGACAAAAAAATAGAAAAATAGAGAAGGCTCATCAATCCAGCCTTCATGTGTATGCCCAAGAATAGACTTCTTGCAGAGAAAGACATTGTGGGCGTCCTTATGTGTATGGAATTCCTGATCAGAACACATGATCATATCCAACTTGCATATTAAAATTGCTGTAATGCTGTAATTTGAAAATCTCACAGGAGCATTATTATCTGTTCTATTTTTTCAGTTTACGTAGTTTCCTCTGAAAAAAGGTGATCAAACCAACCAGAAACTTACTTTTTAAATAGCTGCATTTTCAGTGGGGTAATGCTGGAATGGGAAAGGTTATATGCCTTATGCATTTATACAGCAATGAGGTACCCTATATTGGGTTTCTTTCACCTTTCTCATCAACTTGTATAAATTTTGAATGAAAGGGCAAGTAGAATCCTACTTTCTTGTAATCTTGAAATTAAAAAACAAGGAAAGAAGTTTTGCAGAATTGTCTGAAATTTCACATTTTCTGTAACTTGACTCTTGGAGCACTCTGTTGACTGGCTCATCAAAGAGATTTTCTTCTGTCTGTGTCCTTCCTTTGAAATTACTCATTTGCCATCAAATTTTAATGCAAAATGCAGCTGAAGTTCAATATGTAATCACAGGGAAAACTGACTTTGTGTATGGCAAAATTTGAGAATCTGTGTCTTGAGAACAAAAGAAATATTTATCAGTCAGGCACAGAACTTTACTGTCCCGATTTTCTCATACCAGTCCCAGCCCAGTATTCCCAACAGCATCCCCACTCTTTTTGGTGTACACTCTATTATTAAACTGAGTTAGGACCTATTTGTTTCTACCCTTCTATTTCACAACGTACTCTCTATTCTGTTACAAAACATCCCTATGCTTATTGACCAAATTTATCCCACAACTGGGAAGCATAGAGTCTGATATCTGTTCTTGCAAGCTTGGTTGTATCAAGGAGAGACTGAATCAACCACAGTACCAAACAGGAAAAAAACCCATCCCCAATATCTATGAGTGTGTACTTAACAGGAGCTAGAAGGCAGTTATAAATATCCCTCCCCCTATCTTTCAGGTAAGATGTGTGACTTTGAAGCCAGGGAGCCTGTGAGCTGGAGGTGAACTTAAAGCAACAACTTACTCATTATTCCCCATCTGGACTATTTTAAAAATAGTCTTCCTTTAAAATTTTCTACTAAGAGTGCTTACATTGGGGTTGTCTTCACACATTTCTAAAGCAGATGTTATAGTGCATTAGAGTGTGAACTTGAGAAATGCAGCAGAAAATATGAAGGGGTTTGAGTGTCTGAAATAGCATTGGTTCAAGAAAGAAAGTAAGTTCTGACTGCAGCTGTTAATGATTTTTCAAGGCAGTGATATCCCCTCTGTGACCAGAAATTCAGTAACCTCCTAGAAACAGCTCTCAAGACTTTCTACAAAATAACTGTAGAATCCTGAGGTTTCTGGCAAGATTTATCATCAAAAGCATCTCTAGGACTCTCTTGGTAGCCACTGGAATAAAACTGCTTCTGGTACTTGAGAACTTAGGCTTCTTGAAATTTATACTGCTAATGACACAACAGTGTGCTGTGATCATGATGATACATAAGTAGGAGTAAGTTGCCTTTATGGATTTCCTGTGAAGTAGTTGATCAGGTCAGCATGTGTTTGGTTTTGATTGATTTAGACCGCAGAGCTGTCTCAGAGCTCTCTTTTCAATGCAAGATCCTGAAAGTGTAGAAAGAAATACACTTTACTGCTGAAAATAACTTCAAATCAGTATCTCCTTCCTGTAAACTGGGCATAACAGATTTTTTTTTCCTGAAAAGGACTTTAGGAAAAGTCCAAAAAGTGTCAGATTTTTACATAGTGAACAAATTGCAGGCAACTACAAGAAAGAAAGGCCCTGAGAGAGGGCAAAGAAAGACGGTGGCTGATGCCAAACAGCAAAGGAAGGAAGAATATGGTCCTGTACATGACAGTCATGAGAGTATTCTTGCAGAAAGGAATGTTGGCTTATTTGGATCACAGATGGAGCAACATCACCATTCAAGAAGATCCTGCACAACACAGAACTAAACTTTCAGAAAGATAACTCTGCCTTTTGAATTGCTACAAAACTGAAATAGGATAATATTTTTGCAGTATCTCTATGAAGCTAAAGTTCCTTCTTTCCACTGCTGTTACTGGAGGAAAACTTGTGTGCTGTCCAGCGTTTCCCGGTTTTGATGAATGGAACTCCAGCATGCTTCCCTGTTAGCTAGAAGGGGGATATCAGCATTGCCATCTCCTGTGGGACATTCTTCTGTGGAGGACTAATTTGATTACTCTCTTTTTCATTGTCTGGCTGCCAAATGCCCCAGAAGTTAACAGTACTTAAATACTCTCCTGATACCATTTTCCTACATACAAGACTTGCGATTGCTTGGGTATTGTTTGGGCATGGGGATTGTTCATCTAGGAAAAAGAAGGGAAGCAGTCACCAGGGAATCTCTCCATTAAGAACTGCTTCTCTTCACTAACACAAGGAACCTTAAACAAATTAATGATTTCCCCCACAAGTAGGCCATGAACGGAATTAGACAATTTAACTAGGAAAATGGGCACAAAGAGGTGAGGGTTTTTTTTAGGTTTGGCTTTGCTGTTCCTATATAGAGAAAACCAGAATGGAATATGTTTTCCAAGGTGCTATGGTAGTTCTTAATTCTGTCCAATATTTGGTACTCGGGAGGTTTTAAAATCCCTTTTGCACTTTTTTTCCCTCTTTCTAGATCTCTAATAATGAAGCTATGGAGAGCATCCTGATTTCAGTCCTTCCTGTTGCATGCAACAATCAATATTAATAAATTGCAGCTGTAGTCTATATGGTCTGTATTGAGGACTATAAAAGGTTGCAGTTATAAAATACAATTTTACAGAACCTCTAAACAAAAAATGACTTAATGGAAATCCTGCCTTCTGTCCCAGAAGAGGAAAATCTCTGATACACCTATGAAAAATTTAATGAATATAGTTAGAAAGATTGGTTGCCTAAGGTGTTCACAGGCTGTTGTTAAGTAGTTAGATTGTTTTGGCATTATTATTTGTGACATGAGTAAGTGCACTTCAGATTATTTGAAAGAAATCCTGCAAAAAAATGAAGACTTGTTTATTCATTGATGTGCAGGCACATGAACAAGCATGCAATTTACAAAAATCCCTCCAGATGGCTCTTGGAGCAGGTTGGACCTCTCAATTTGCTGTTGAGAGCGTGTGAAGTGCTGCCTGAAGGTGATGAGATCAACTCAGATCGAGTGACCTAAGCTGTGCTCAGGTGCTGCAGTAAACATGTGGCGGAGTTTGCAAACTTTATGTAGAATAGTACTGCAAAGGGAGATGAAAGCAAAGAGTTTGTATCAGTTCTTAAGCAGTGCTGCAGATACTGTGATGCCTTTGATCTGATCCCATAAAACAGCCAGCTTACCACTGCTGGATAATTTTTTTATCCCAGTGGTTTTCAAAGACCTTTCTATGGCCAGAACATCCCCGTATTTTTTTGTAAAACTTGTATTAATCTCTATGCAGTTGTAAATCAGCAAGTCATCTGTTTGGAAAATTGTACTCTTCCTTCTTGATTTTTGCCATCTTTTGAAAGTATTTATTTTTGGGCTTTTCCTGAAATGTTTTTGGCATTTGTGATTTTTCCTTGGGCAGAGTTTGCATTAATCTTCTAAAGTGTTTTGGGATTGAAAAAATATCAGTGGGAGATAAAAGAATAACATAATGATAATAGAAGTTTGGGGGAAGGATTTAATAGGATAAGAAGTAGCAGTTTTTCTTTTGTTATTTCTAAAGTGTTGCATTAAGAACTTACTCTGTTGAGAGACTGCCCAAATAAATCCTAACAGAAATGTCTGCCCATGTGCATTCCTGCTGGTGTAAGTCCTCTGACAGCTACCATATGCAAATTTTGCACAGCCTGTAATTATCTGTGCAGCTGGAGTAGCCTTGTGCTGGTCTGAATCTTGATCTTAGGCAGAATGGTCCTTTCAGGTTTATGAATAAGGTGATCATGAGCATGTTTGCCTTGGCAAAGTTTTCCTTCTGCTATGGGATTACATTATACTAACAAAACAAACTACTATTGTAAGAATGGAGGGGGTTTTGGTAAAGAGAAAATATCTTTTAAGGCTTTACAAAGATGCTGTGAATCTATGTACATTTTAAGCATGTGTTGTGACGAAAGAGGTACTTAAAATATACTTATTTGGGAATGCAAAGGTGTTGGCAGTTTTTTAACTGACCCTTGCTGTTTTAATTTTTCTCTAAATCTGATGGATACATGCTGTGGCACTGCTGCATCAAATTTCAAACCAATCTCAGTTTAGGTTTCATCTGACAAATAGTCACACTAGTATCATAAAAGCCTGAATATCTTCATGGAAACTGCTGGGTCTGTAGACATTGCTCACATGAGTCACCTTGTGCTTACTCACTTTCGTCTGCTGGACATTTACTTAATGAATGTGGATAGCATTAATACCTGCATGAGGGAGCAGCTGGTTTGAAAAATTAAAATGGCATTGAGTGGCAGAGGAAGGGTGGAAATACCACTGCCTTCTTTTGTCTTTCTTTCCTCCACAAGCAGCACTCAGTGCACTCAGTATGGCCTCACTCCCTTGATGGGCTGCAGCCATATATCTGTTCTGTTCTCTCTTCCTTTCCACTTTGACCTTCCTGGACTGATTACAGGCTTCTCAGCAACGTAAATGTGAATCTGGCCAAACCAAGAATGCAGACTGAACAACGAAAAAGCTGTATCAAAACAAGTATCTGGAACAAATGGCCAGCTGAGAGCTCAGAAACTGGGCTTCCTGCTTCTGATGCTGCTGAGGAGGGTGTGAAAGGCAGCTCTTGCTTCTGAGAAGGCTATGATCTCATCCACCTTGATTCTTCTCATGAATGTAGAGGCAGTAGCAGCAGCTCTAACCAAGACCTCTGTATTTAGCTGTGCAGGTAGGAGGCATAGAATGAGGTTGAGTGCAGCATATGTTGCCTGTTTGTGCCTGGTAAGACAAAGATCTAGGTGGCTGGAGTAGGCAAAGAAGTACTTGTTACAGAGGTGCATTGAGCCAGTCTGTAAGTTTTAATTTGCCTGTGCCAAAGTGTATTTTGAAGCTCCGTTGCAGCTTACCAAATACAGAAACAGGCTCTTTCAAGATAATATTTTTTTTATGACTCCAGAGTCAAGTAATGCATTTAGGACTTTTGAAAGTTAGTATAGCATTGTTGATGTACTGTTGTATAATAAAAAAATAACGTAGCTATGTTGGCTGGATTGTATGTTATGCCAGAAACTCCAGCTCTGCAGCAGCAGACACCTGTATGTAGGCAGAGTTGGCAAAGAACTACAACAATGCAGATTTTGGTGTGGTCACGTAAATTCCTTATTTTGAGTATATGCTGGAGCATCATAAATATTAAATGACAGTGTTCAGTAATGTATCTTATGGAAGGTGGATTCATTTATGGATAATGAGCAGGGACTTAGTCTCAAAAACATCCTCTCCTTGAGCCAAAAAAAGGCAGTTTATGGTGTTCTTTTTCATTCATAGGCTGGGTGTATTAGAGTGTTGGGAAAAGACAAAATGCTTGCTCATATGAGGATATGAATACTTCCCCATTTCTCTCTATATACCATTGAAAAATTAACATTTGATAGAAAACACCAGTAGACATCACTGAGGCCCTCTTTGCAATGAAAATCTGTCAAGGATTTCTAACTCACACCATTGCCTGCTGCATGTGCGTGGTCAAACTAGTAAATCCAAATTACCTTCAAAATAATGTTCCTAGTGAGAAAATTTGTATTCAGTTCTTGAGCTATTAAGCATGATGATGTAAAGGCTTGAGAGTCACAGTTGCATTAAGGCCATTTTATATTACTTCAGCACCAAAGTGAGTATAACCGTAATTGATTAACTATATTTAAGGACATAAAGAAGAGAAAAAGAAGAGAAAATGACATGTCTGTCGTTTTAGGTTTGGGTTTTTTTCCATTTTGGCCTTCTTTATGCATTTCATCCCATCCAAATCTGTGCTAATTTTCGGCAATTTTAGATTATAACTATTCTGTTCTACCTCACTGGAGTGCTTTCTGGCTATCTGATATTAGAATATTCTTTGATCATCGTCTCCTACCTTTCTTCAATAATGTGCTTGAATCAAGTTTGTTCACATGGAGGCATTGTTTTGCAGAACGCTTTTAAGGTAATGATATGTACATGCTGAATATCTTTATATGTATCTGTGAGTGTGCGTGTGGCTCTTGCCACTATCTGTAGCCAGCAATTTGAGCCATTGTTAGAGTTTCAGATAAACTTCTTTGGTTCCAGTGCATAAAGGCATGCAGCCCTGAGTGG
Organism: Gymnorhina tibicen; assembly: GCA_013399875.1. Classification (NCBI taxonomy): domain Eukaryota; kingdom Metazoa; phylum Chordata; class Aves; order Passeriformes; family Artamidae; genus Gymnorhina; species Gymnorhina tibicen. The sequence goes on along the minus strand of VXAZ01009469.1, from coordinate 90,243 downwards.
GTTAGTTACACGTGCCAGGTCTCCCTGTCCTCCTCTAACCACCTCCAGCAGAGAGACATGAGTCATCTCTGGAAGTGCTGCACTCATAGTGCAGCATGCTACAGGATACTGGCTTTGCTCCTGTTGCTGTGATTCTGTGGAGCACTGGGCCCGGGGTAGCTCAGAGGCTGAGGTGTGAGCTGTTGGGGCAGTATCAGCCAGCGGGGCTGCCAGCTGCTGCTGCTGCCCTGGCACTCCCACTAAACGTCCATCCCATGCTCTTACATCATCTGCTTCACATTCAGCTTGTTCACATGAACCCCCATCCCACACCAGTTTCACAGCTGGATATCTAAAATAGGTGGAGAACACTGCCATCTTATTTTCTCATTTTACTTTAAATAACATGTACTGTCAGCACCTTGGGGAATACCAGATAGAGACATCAACATTTTCTAAGGATGTTTCTCAGGACTTGCCCTTGGCTCTTCCTGTGATTTTTATCTACTTTAAGATGCTGAGGCAGTGATTGCACACTTGCAGCATGATTGCTTTAGGTCCTAACATCCTTTTGAAGAATGAGAGAATGTCTTGTTTGCTTGCTAAATAAGTATTCTGCTATTAGAGGTGAAACAAAGCCTTTCTTTCTAGCTCAAATTCTGCTGTCCAGTGAGAAGATAATTCCTCTGTGTTACCAACAACATTTTTTCACCTGAAATCTCCCGATTTTGTTATAGGACGCAGACCAAGGAAATCATGCTGATTTCAGAAGTATTGAGAATGCAGTTCAAAAGAATCACAGAAGTTTTAACCAGGATGCTCCAAAACTTAATACTTACTCTTTGTAAGGTGCTCTTCATTTAATGAACAGGATTTTTACCCTGTAGAATTATTGAGCCTTGAATGTTTCCAGTCATTGTGATTTAAAGGGTTACATAGACCCTTGAGAGCTCTCAAGCTAGAGATAATCTCTGTTCCGGTTTATATTTCCTTGCATCTGGTGGTGATGTTGTGTATACTACAAGAAATAGCAACAAAATAATTTGGTGTATATCTTATCCAGTGTTTGCATTTTCTTGCCATTTAGGCAGGACATTCATACCTTATAAGTGCTTTATTTTAGTTAATACATCCTGAAAAATCTTGTTATTCCTTCCAGATGACAATTTAGGTGATAGGTAAGAATGAAAATAAAATTAGCGTTATGATTTATAAAGTGCCCCTATTCTTAATATAAGTTTTTACATGACAACAGATGAAAAAACGTGAATGGGAATGTTTTCAGAATTCACTAACTGGGCTAATCTGGTTGTATATTAGAATCTCAGAATCATAGAATGGTTTGGATTGGAAGGGACCTTGAAAATCACCTAGTTCCAATGCCCTGCCATGGCCTCAAGGCGCCATCCAGCCTGGCTTTGAACACTTTCAAGGACGGGGTATTCACAGCTTCTTTCAACAACCTGTTCCAGTGTCTTACCAACTTCACAGTGAGTAATTTCTTCATAACATCTAGTCTAAAACCTGTCCGCTGTCAGTTTAAAGCCATTCCACCTTGTGCTGTCACTACATGCCATTATAAAAAGTCCCTCTCCAGCTCTTTTGTAGGCCCCCTTTGGGTTCTGGAATGCTGCTGTAAGATCTTCCCAGAGCCTTCTCTTCCCCAAGCTGAACAACCCCAGCTGTCTCAGCCTGTCTTCATAGGAGAGGTGCTACAGCCCTCTGATGATCTTTGGGGCCTCCTGTGGGCTCACTCCCATATGTTCACGTCCTTCTTATGCTGGGGACCCCACAGCTGGATGTAGTTGTCCAAGTGGGTCTCATGAAAGAGGAGTAGCAAGGGAGAATCACCTCCCTCGACCTGCTGGTCACATTTCTTTTGATTCACCAATACCACCGAGTCCTTCTCCTCAGGGCTGCTCTCAGTCCATTCTCCACCCAGACTTTGTGTTTGGAATTGCCCTGACCCAGGTACAGGACCTTGCACTTGGCCTTGCTGAACTTAGTGACATTCACACAACTCCGCCTTTCCAGCCTGTCCGGGTCCCTCTGGATGGCATCCCTTCCCTCCAGCGTGTTGACTGCCCCACACAGCCTGGTGTCATCAGCAAACTTGTTGAGGGTGCCCTCGATCCTGCTGTCCATGTCTCTGTTAAACCGTGCTGGTCCCAGTTCCAAGTCCTGGGGACACCACTCACCACTGGTCTCCACTTGGACATTGAGCTCTTTGAGTGTGTCCATCCAGCCAATTCCTTATTCACCAGGTTGTCGATCTCCCAAATCCATGTCTCTCCATTTTAGAGACAAGGATGTTGTGTGCAACAGCATCAAATGCTTTGCAAAGGTCAATCACTCTTCCCTTATCCACCAATCCTGTAACCCTGTCATAGAAAACCACCAAATTTGTCAGGCACAATTTGCCCTTAGTGAAGCCATGTTATCTGTCACTCCTTCTTTTCCATATGCCTCAGCATAATTTCTAGGAGTATCTGCACCTTGATCTTGCTGGGCACGGAAGTGAGCCTGGCTGGCCTGTAGTTACCTGAGTCTTTTTGTTCCCCTTTTAAAAATGGGACTTTATGTTTCTCCTTTTCCAGTCTGTGGTAGCCTCACCAGACTGTCACTACTTCACAAATAGGATGGATAGTGGCTTAGTCACCTCCTCTGGCAGTTCTGTCAGGATCCATGAATGCTTCTTATCAAGTCCCATGGACTTTTGCACCTTCAGACCTCTTCGATCAGCTCTTGAATCAAATCTTCTCTCTTCATTCTCCCTGTCCCACCTTTGCCTTCTGCAGCTTGGTGTGGCACAAGCAAGTTTTGTCTCAACCATTCTGACTGTTGTGAAAGAAAAGTTGGGATGGAAAGAGAGATCCTGTGAAGGTGGGGCAGCCCTGTTCTGAGCCAACTTCCCTTTGCACCTAGAGATGGAAGACCTTGACTCAGCTCCTAGAGGATACGCATGGGCAAATGAACTGGCACAAAAAATTTAGTTTGCATAAGAGGTGTGCACCAGGCTAACTATAAAAGGAAGTGGGTTGGTCCTGCCTGCACCCTTTTTCCTCTCTTTGTCTTGCTGTCCTAGATACAGATTATCTATGGGGCAGGATCAACATGGAACTAAGGACTGGTGATCTTCTTTCTTCCCTTTCTCCCTTTTCTGTCCTTATTTCTCTCCCACCTTTCTTTGTCTGGGCAAAGTGGGGCTATCATATTCTACCCTATACTCTGTATTGGAGTTTGTTGCAGGAATTGGGCGCTTGTGGAAGTGTGTTGTAAAAGTTAAGGGCTTGTTAACCAACACTTTTGAGACTAAATAGAGGACTACTTGCCAGAGTTAAGATGACTATATAATAAAAGCGTAAGAGTTCTCCATCACATGGACTGGTATCTTTGAACAGTCTGATGAGACTTTATAATAAACATCACCTTCCCTGCTGATGGGTCACAACACCGGAGTACTCGCCAGTGGAGAATGAGGTGAAAAAAGTCTTTGAGTACCTCAGCCTTATCCAAATTCTGGATAATGAGGTCTCCCATTTTCTTCTGGAGAGGCCCACATTTTCCCTGGTCTTCCTTTTATCATGCCTATATCTGTAGAATCTTTTCTTGTTGCCTTTCATGTCTGTTGCCAGATTTAATGAAGCTGATCCCTGGCTGCTCAGACAATCTCTCTGTACTCCTCCCAGGCTACTTTTCCTTGCTTCCACCCTCTGTGTCCTTTTTTTTGTGTTTGAGATTGTCAGGATCTTCTTGTTCATCTATCCAGGTCTCCCAGAGTTTTTGCCTGACTTTCTGTTTTCAGGATGCATTATTCTTGAGCTTGGAGGAAGCGGTCCTTGAATATCAACTGGCTTTCTTAGGCTCCTCTTCTCTCCAGGGAATTATCCTGTGGTAGTCTACCAAGCAGATCCCTGAAGAGGCCAACATCTGCTCTCCTGAGCTCAAGGGTAGTGAGCTTGCTGTGTGCCCTCTTTGCTGCCCTAAGGATCTTGAACTCCATGGCTAAATGGTCACTGAAGCCAAGGCTGCACCAACCCCTCCTTGTTGGTGAGAACAACGTCCACCATAGCATCTCTCCTTGTTGGCTCCTCTATCACTTGGAGATGGAAATTATCACCAGTGCATTCCAGGGACTTCCTGGTTTACTTATGCCCTGCTGTATTTTCCCTTCAGCAGATATCGGGGTGTTGGAAGTTCCCCATGAGGACCAGGGCTTGTGAATGTCAGGCTGCTCTTATGCATCTATAGAGGTTCTCATCTGCTTGTTCTTCCTGCATAATTCTCTGTCATTGGAATCTGTATGGAAATTTCTGTTAGGCAAGTCAATTAGCAGCTGCCTCCAAAGATGTAAAAGAGAATGGAAAGACAACCAACCATACCTTCCTCCAACACTGCTTTAGACAGGAGTTGTGAACTGCAAAGTGAGTATCTAAGGTAACAGAGTCCTTCAGGACTGCAGATAAAACCTGTGATAGCACTTTGGGATCTGCAGTTATTATCTCCAAGTCTAGGGAAAGTCCTAGACATTTATGGGGAGGTAGATAGGTAGGCATAAGCCTCTGGTATGGATCAGCTGTTGCATGAATAGGTATTTTGAATTGTGTTTATTGTTTGGTGTATTATGAATATGGTGTAAGAAGATTTTGTGTGTAACGTAATAGTTGGTGTGAGGCTTAGGAAAGCAATGAATGTGAGAGGAGATTAAATCATTCTTTGCTTACGCACAGTCTAGAGAAGTGGGAAGAAATTTACATTTAAACTGTAGCCTAAATGTCAGGTGTGGGAGTAGGTTTTGCAGAACTTTCTCCTGGTGTATTAAGTAGAGATTTGTAGTTCATGCCAAAAAGGAATTATGGCTTCATAATGGGATACAGAAATATGTCAGAGGTAAAGTAAAGGTGGATATTGCTTTTGGGACTTGAGCTGAATTTGTGGAAAAGTTTTATTGTGAATAGCTGTGCCCTACTGGGATGTTGGTTGTGTCTTGAATACTTTGTTTCTCCAAAATAAGTTTCTTTTATCTGCTCTGTCTCAATAAGCTTTTTCCAGTAAATAATTGTGTATATGTATGTATTTTCAAGTTAATCGTAACAACAGAAAAGCTTGATCTTTCACTGTTTTCCTGAACAGACTGAGTCCGATGTTTCAGATAATGAGTCAAGTACCAAACCAAACTTTATTTTTGTTTTATAAAATGTAGAGTGTTCCAGAAAAATACTTTAAGTATGGCTTCTAAATTTAGTAGTTTTGTCTGTACCAAAACACATGCTAGAGCTGCAGACAGATATCCAAGTCAAGATGTCATAGGAAACCTTCTACCAATTTAGCCACTATCCTGTGAATGTTCATGTGTTGTGTAATTTTATGCACGTATAAAATAGGATTGCTTCTGTGTGTGAAAAACTTAAGATGGTGAAGAACCTCTTAAACTATGATGACTTAAGAAAATTATACCTACGGCATAACTTGAAATGGGTATCATTTATAATTCATGAAGGGTCACTCAGAAATATACTACCATTCAGAAACAGAAAAATAGAGAAAAAATAATGCAAGATATGGCTGTTGTCTGCTAGAAAAATACATGTCCTTTTTTGACTGTCTCATATCAACATTAACTTCCTTTAATTCCTCAAGTCTGCATGACCCTAGAAACATCTCTGCATCTTAGCTAACACTGACAAGAAATTAGTTTCTGAGCTTCTTAATATTTCTACTCAGCTGGAGGATCAAGAGCTCTCTCTTCATGCTTTCAGAAAAATTCAGAGATAAAGAAGTGAATCCTGTCTCTGCCGTGCTGACCATCAGTCCTTACCAAATATTCTTTTCAATTTCGTCCTTCCATGTTTTTTAGCCTTGTACTGAATTAGGCATAAAACTATCAGGAAGGTCTCAGGTAGAATCATATTATTAATATGGAAAAGCTGACCATAATTTTGGACTTGCAGAAATGTTGAAAAATGTACACCTGATATTTTTTTAAGTTTTGGGACTAATTATCATCTCTGTATCCTTGCATTATTCCTGTAAAAGGATTTTGCTTTTGAAAGGGAAAGGGCTTAGCTTCTAGAGAGAAGCATGTATAAAAAGCCCTGCTTGGATAGGACAGCCTTTTAGATATACTTTCATACATATTTTCAATGATAAAAGTGACTCTGCAACCGTAAAGAAAGCAGATAATCTGAATCCATTGTGCATTGTGAAAGAAAATATTCAGTCACATGTGAAAATAACTTTGAACTATTCAACTGGATAAAAACAGTGTATTTTCATATTTGCTTACCATGTCACCTTAAAGCTAGACTTAGAGAAAGGTAGAGAATTTCTGGTCTAGCAGAACCTTTGCTGCTCTTGGGTTTCCAGCCTGATGCTATTTTGTGTAAGGGGTTGGTAATTCAGGGTCTATCCTGCCACTTTCTTTCTCCTCAGCTTCCAACCTTTTTTCCTGTCACCTGGTTTGAAAGTGCTGTGAGTCCTATCCTTTATAGATGAAGGAAGTGTAGAACTGAGTAAAATACAGTCACTGAGGTTGGAAGGCACCTCTGGAAATGGTCTACGACAATCCTTCAGCATGAGGAGAAGGTCGACTGAGGAACGTTGCCCTGGCCATCTCCAGCTGAGTATGGGATATTATCAAGGATGGAGATTCCACATCATCTCTGGGCAACCTGTGACAGTGTTTGATCACCCTTACAATAAAAAAGGGGGGTTTGTTACATCTACGGGGAATTTCTTGTATTTCAGATTGCTTTCATTGCTTCTCATCCTGGCGTTGGACATGGCTGAGAAGATTCTCTACCTTTCTCTAAGTCTAGCTTTAAGGTGACATGGTAAACAAATATGAAAATACACTATTTTTATCATCCTTACACCCTTCTGTCAAGTATTTTTACAAATGCACGAGATCTTCCTGAGCTTTGTGTTCACCATGCTGTAGAAGACCCAGCTCATTCAGCCTCATCTTCTGTGAAAGGTACTCCAGTCTTTTCAGGTTTTTGTGGTCCTGCAGTGAACTCTCTCCAGTATTTTCTTGTCTCTTGTACTGGGGATCCCAGATCTGGACCAAGGACTATAGAAGTATCTTAACAGTTCTGTGTGAAGAGGGGGGACAATTTGCTTGACCTGCTGGCAAAGCTTTTCCTAGTGCAGTCCTGTTGGAGTGAGAACTCCTCTGGACCAAGGCCCAGAGGAAAGCCAAAGCACAGAGATTAAATTAAAACCTTTGGATAAACTGAGATACATGAAGTCACACCAAAGTGAAATAGAAATATAGATTTTTAGCTTTTAGTAGAAATATATGCTAAGTGCCTTAAGCATTGAAAAGCTGCAGCAAAGGGACCTTAAACACAGTTCTTACTGCAGCAGTATTGCCTTTTCACAGAATTTCTCTACTTTAGACAAAACATAGATGGAACTACACTGTTCACATTTTTTAGATAGAGTGTTTACATAAACAATAAGAACTGATAGAATCAATAAATATACACAAATCTGTAATATCTACGTAAGATTTGTGTAAGATTTACGACTGTTAGAATTAGACCAAGATAGGTTAAGGAAAGAAAAACTAGAATCGTGTGTTAATTCTACTGGTTAATTAATAAATATAATGGACACTTCTGTTAGTTTGAGCAACAACATCGACAGCATCAAGAAGAAGAAACTGTTTACTACTTGCTGTTAGCCTGCTGCTGCTGCTGCTGCTGCTGCTTGGCTCTGTCATGTAACTCCTTCAAACTGCCTTCAGAAAATGATGAAACTACAAAATAAAGAACTTCAGCAGAACAGCAGCTCTCTCTGCTCTTTCACTTTTGGCCGCAAGGGAGGGTGTTCCATAACGAAGCTCAATACAGCCCAGGAAACTGCTGCCCATCTTTGCCGTAAGGGTGCACTGCTTTGCTCATTTTCAACTTGTTCTCTAGGACCCTAATATCCTTCTTCACAAAGGTGCTTTCCAGCTGGCCAGCCCTCAGCACATACTGTGTCTGCAGTTATTTCTGCTTAGGGGCAGGAACTTGAACTTCCCTTTGCTGCATTTCATGAGGTTTCTGTTTACCCTTTTCTCCAGCTTGTAAAGTCCCTCTGCATGGCAGCACACATCAGGTATATTAACTGTTTCTTGCAGTTTTCTATCACCTGCAAACTCGCTGAGAGTGCATTCAGTCCTGTCATTAATGATGATTTTAAGCAGTGTTGGTCCGAGTATCAATGCCTGGAGTACACTGTGGACAACTGGCCTTCAGCTGCTTTTTGTGACACTAATCACAGCTCTCTGAGCCTGTCAGTTCTGTCAGTTTTCAATCTGCCTTGTTTGTGACTTACTTGGTCTGTACTTCATCAGTTTGTTTGGGAAGGTGTGATGGGAAACAGTGTGGAATGCTCTGTTAAAGTTAAGATGAAGCAACCTCTCTCATTCTCCTGTCATGCACCAGGTTGCTCATCTTGTCATAGAAGGCTATAAAGTTGTTCAGGAATTATTCACCTTTATAAATCCATGCTGACTGCTCCAAATAACCTTCTTGTCCTTTACATGTTTGGATTGTCTTGTCCATCATCTTCCCAGGAGAAACAGTGAAGCTGATCAGCGTGTAGTTCTCCAGATCCTCCTTCTTCCTCTTCTATTAAATAGGAATGATATTAGCTTTCTCTCTTACGTGCTTAGGAACACCATCTCTAATTGCTGTGATCTTTCAAAGATACCTGGGGGAGTGGCATTGTCCAGTTCCCTCAGCACCATTTGGTGCATCCTGTCAATTCCCATGGACTTGTGTATGTCCAGGCTGTTGAAATGTTCCCTATCCCAGTCCTCCTCTACAAGTTGAAAGTCTTCTTGCACTGCACTTTGCTGCTGGTGTCCCCAGACTGCCAGGTTGCCACAAGGTAGTGAACCAGCTCATTCCAGCACTATGAAGATTTTGTGTGGGTTACTTTACTGGCTGTGGTGTGAGGGCTATCTCACTATGAAACTAGGAACATGTGTGCTGCTTCTCCATAGTGTGAGAGCCTTAAAAATTATATTCGTCTTACACTGTTAAGACCACCAAAGGACTTTGCCCATTATGGCAAACTGCATAAAGAATCTGTGGCCACCAAAGCCCATGCTGCCCAAATATGCCTTGTGGGTTCCGGAACTTGATATAAGATAAAGGCGGTACTATCGTCCAGTTATCTCAGGTTTACGGGGATAACTTACTGGAGGAGAAGAATGTATCCACAAGGAAAACCAGCTTAGTATCTGTGCTACAAATCATCTCTGGCTGGGCCCGGCAGGGGGAGACCGTAGCCCACTGACCCATTTGCTGAGACCAGGTTTGGACACCAGAGTTTGGGGATTTTTTTTAAGTCAGCCACTGTGAGTGAAATGCAGCTGTACTGGGTTTGTCTCTGGGGCAGAAAATTCATTTTTGTGTTGCTGTTGTTTGTAAGTGGGCAAAAGGTACTTAGAAAAACAGTGGGAAATAATCTTGGAGGTATGCTTAGGAGATTGCCATAATAAAAAAAAGTATTTTATAGGATCTCAATTTTTAGAAAAATTGTTCCCAGTGGCATCCTTTATATGAGTTACTGCGCTGTCTGTTTCCCTGGAGCAAATCAGTATTTTCACCACAGGTGAGAAATCTGGCACTGAGTTGACCACCCAGAAATTGCAAGGAGTCTGCACTGGCAAAGGGACCACCCAAATACTGACATTCCACTGTGCTCAAATCAGCAGTAAGAAACTTCAGTTGCATGCACTCAGAAATACATGCTGGGAATATGACTCCTTCAGGAGAAGGAGGAGAGCTTGTAGTTTGTAGAAGAAATCTGGTAAAAATACGTGACCATTTACTAACATACAGAACACACTGTATTTTAATCCTGTACACGTGTAAATGAATGAATGAACAAATGAAATGGAAGCTGGGACAGCACACAAAGATTGTATACTGAAGAGCTGCCAGTTCCTGTGTTTCTAAAGGCACTATGAGAGTATGACAAAACGAGTTCTTTGCAGAATGGTCATATAGGCAAAGTAGAGACTGATGCTGTGGTAGCACAGACCAAAAGGGCGTGCTTCCTGCCAAAAGTGCTGCTCATTGGTTTAGAGCTCAGTATATTTGATTCATTCAAGAATTCATGTTTCCCTGTTCAAACTCCATACCTCTGTGTTTTAGGTGTTTCCACCTCTAGTTAGGCTGATGTGGATTCTCTTCCAGTTGTGGTTATTGTGTTCACCTGTGTGTGCAGTAGAAGACTGAGACTTTGAAATTTTTAAGCCAGACCACTGTGGATGGATGAGCATAATGAACATTTGTCACCAAAACCTTATTGTGGCTGCTAAGGAATAGTAGATGCTACATCTCTTAAGATTCTAAGTAAGTTTAGACATTTAATTTACTCCCAGAAATATCGGACTACTTAATAGCAGAGTTCTCCTTTGTCTCTATGTATGCCTTCTTATATTATATATAAAACTTTAAAAGTTTACTGTAAGTTTACTGTATTCCTGCTAAAGATTGTGAAATGCTCAGGTCTGAAATATTTTAACTGAGAGGTGAATTGGTCTTAAAACCCTTACTAAAAAAAAAGTGCTGCCTGGGACTTAGAAGAAACCAATATTCTGCAGGTCATGGACAATTATTTCCTGTATTAGCATTCTTCTAAGTGCAGTGACTGGTTTTGGTGTGTTTTTGAGGATTTGGATTTTAAATATTTCCCAGAGAAAAGTCATGTGATATTAAGTGAGGAACACCAGTGCAGTGCCCAAGTGGTACGGAATTTCTGCAGGGTGTTTATGGGAAAACTGTGTGGTATTTTTGCAGTTTTGATCATGACGTGTCCATACCATATGTGCTATGAAAAACAATATGAACGTAAGTAAACTAATTTTCACAGATTTATGAAGGTTCACTTCCTTTTTCCCTGCGTTAGTGACTTGTCTGCATTAAGAATATTCATAAGATAGTTTATTGTACGAAATGTCCTGAATTGTCCTATCTTGGGGCATCGTGACTGCTTTTAGGACATCTTTTTCCTCAAGGACACATGCTAATGGCAATCAGCACAGAGTATGTATGAGATCTAGATCCGTGTTTACAGCCTGTAACACCTGTATAAATCTAGATGTTTCTAGCCTGTAGCAGTAGTGGACTGTCTGGATTTACAAGAGTTTTGAGTGTCTGGGAGTGCATTTGGGAATGTGCTTCAAGAGCTCTCAGCCTCTGGATTTAACTCCTGTTTGCTACCAAATGAAATTACATTTTTTTGTGCTGTGTCAGACTTACAGGCACATGCACGAATGTTTGTGTTCTCATTAGATTTCCTCCTTCCTGTAAGTCAGGAAGGGGACTTGAGTGCCTCTGAAAACTTATGTAACACAGGTGAAAAAGAGGCATAGCTTTGTATTTGACCAGTCTGTTTTACAACAAGATCTGTCCTTATTTGTCATGCGGTCAGCCAGTGAATGTTTTGTCCCCAGCACTGACCTAAACAGAAGAATGGAAACCTTTATGTTCATTGGTGAAAGGCAGTTTGTTACCTTGATCGTTAATGCTGAACAGATACCATGCACTCTGTGAGAATGACTGTGAAAGTCAGGCAGAATACCTTTTGGAATCTGATGCAAATTAAGATTATGGACTGCAGTCCTGCATCTCTCAGAGCAAATGTGAGTACAGTATACAGGAGAACTAGTTGGAGTGTCTGGTTTGCAGAGCCTGATTTTCTCTCCAGTATCAGCCTTCTTTGAGACATTAGATTAGGTATTAGATAATGCACAGTGAAAGTAACCCTAATTCTGTTTTTCTGTAGTAATGTCAGCCCATTACTTTATAAATCTCTTCTCTCTCTCTCTCTTTTTTTTTTTTAGTCAGTTGGGGTTTATTTCCATATTCTCTTTTTCCATTTTTCATATCTTATCTTTACAGCTTCCTGATACTCTTTCATGGATTCTTACTGGCAGTCCTATAATTTATGTGTCTCGTAGTATTTTAACAGGTGCTATTTTGGAGATATCCAGACTTATCTAAACAGAACTGGAATTTAACCTCTTGGCATCATAATTTCACTTGTTGTGGTTGAATTGCAGAAAGTGTTTGAAGACTCCAACTGAATTATGATCTTATTGTCCAAAGCAGCCTATCTGCTTATCCTAAGAGACAGATCAAAAAGTCAGAGGTTGACTTTGTTCATTTATCATTTTCGTGGTATAAGGCAGTATGGTGCATACAGACAGGCAGGAAAGATATTTGAGAATACTGAATTATTAGAAAGGAAATAACAAGTTGCAGTTTCCTTCATATCTCTTACATTTTGGTTAAATTTATGTCTCTTGCAGGCTAGTAGATAATAACATTGTCCTGAGACTGTTGACACAGACGATTTTTATATGTTTTGCCATAAACAAGTACAGATTTATAGATATTTTGTCTTTTGGAAATCCCGAGGTTCTTACTAATTTCTTTAATTGAAATGATTTGTCCAGAAGGTTTTCTTAGCCACCAAAAACTGTATCAAGATAGCCATTCTGTTAAGGGAACTAGTGTTCAGAAGCATGTGGCAATGCCAAATGAAGAAGTACAGATCATGTATCTTTCTTTATTTTCAGGAATTTTTTGTTTTGTCTCTAAGTGGTCTTGATAGGTCATTAGACATTGTATGACCATACCTGTATACAGTCTGAATACAGTTCAGAAGCATGGTACAGAACAGCATGATAAATAGTGTGGAGGAAGCACTCTTTTCTACTCAGCTATGTGCCATGTACTAGTTCTATTTTTTCTCTTAGATAGTAGGAGAAACAGAACCTGATAATAATTTTATCTCAATTTGTATTGCCATTTCTGGTAAAATATTTTTGCAATTTATGCCTCTTTCCAGTCAGCATATTGGAGAACTCTGACAAGTGTGATGCTATTTTTAATAATCCTAAAATTTACTTCTGGTTTTTTCCTTAACTGAAACTTTTCATATGGTTACTTTTGCTATTTTCCCTGAACGAAATACAAAATCATCGTGAAGCTGAGGTTGGCAGGGACCTCAGGAGGTAATCTAGTTCACCTCTCTGTTCCAGTACAGAGACCTAGAGCATGCTGCCCAAGACCATGTCTCTCAAGGATGGAGATTCCACCACATCTCTGGGCAATCTTTGCCAGTGCTCAGTCACCTTCCCAGTAAAAAAGAGTTTCCCACTCTTCAAAAGGAACCAGTCTTTCAGTTAGTGCCTGTTGCCTCTGGGTCTGTCACAGGGAACCAGTGGAAAGAGACTATGTCATGTTAGTGCCTTCCCTTCAGAAGTGTGTACAACATCACGAGATTCCTCTCAGCCTTTTCTTCTACAGCCTGAACAATGTCAGGTCTCTCAGACTTTCCTCGAAGCATAGATGTTCCAGTCCCTTCATCATCTTAGTGACTGTTTGCTGCACTCTCTCCAGTAGCTCCGTATTCCTGTTGTACTAAGAATCCCACAGGTGGGCACAGTACTCCCGGTGTGGCCTCACCAGTGCTGAATGGAGGGGCAGGATCAGCTGCCCCACAGCTTGCTGGCAGCAATCTTCATGCAGCCCAGGATTCCATTAGCCTTCTTTGCCACAAGGGCACAATGCTGGCCTGTGTTCCAGCAGGACTCAGTGATGTAATGTTACAAACTGGGTCATTTCAAATAGGCTGCTTTCAGATATACATGTCTATTGGAAGAAGTAATTAGCATATAAATTTCCTATGGTATTTTAGTCTGCACCGTTTTTAAGCATATGTAGCAGCCTTATTGACCAGCTGAGGTACTGAATGGCTGACAGCCTTTGTTCTTGAAATCATCCAGTCTTCCACTGGAGTCCTCTGGTCTCTTGACAGCATGCTGAGAATTTACCACTGCAGCAAAAGTAGCTATATGGAGATACTGGAAACTCACACTCTGTTCTAAGCAGAGATGAATCTCAGCTCTGTGAAATGTTAGATTCAAACCCCAATGTGGTTCAAATTCCTGTCTTGGCTCTAGGTTATGTTGTGTTGTTGCCAGGTGAAGAACTGTTTGCACACCTGGTGGATTAATACAATACTCATTCTTCAGAACCCACCAGCCTATGGAACCACACAATGCTTATTCTGTAGGATCATGTTAAACATTAACCAAGAAGAAGAATGGGAGAGTAATCAGCCCAGTTACTGGTAACAGTGTGAATGAGTAATGAAACAAAACTGCATCATGACTTTGTGGTCAACCGCTGAAATCTACACACACTACCTGATACTTTCCTAAACCGTATATTCTGTATGAGAAGTGGCAGATTCCTTATGGCAGTTCTACACTAATCTGAAGTAATAATGGGAGCATTTTCCATTTCTGTGACTGACAGCAGATACTTTGGCTCCTACGGAGATACTTAGGACAAGAGGTCTCTGAATGTCCTCTAAAAGACCTGCAGGATGTTCTGCTTTCTGACAGAACAAAATCGTCATTTCAAAATTTCTACTTCTAGCTCTCCAGTACAATGTCATAACAGAAATCAAGATTTTTGCATAGTGAAGACCCATTTCTTCTTTGGGACTCTGTCATATATCTTTTTGGTACTATAAGTGATATGAATTTTTGAAATTTTCTCCTGCTATGCAAGTAATGGAAAATACTTCACATTTGATTAAAAAAAGCGACAAGTATGTATAGTTTCCAGGAGCTTTGAAAGTAGAATCTACTATATGAGAAGAGTGAGACACACATGATAATCTTTTTCTTTTGCCTGTGCAAGGATTTTACCTCCAAATTACATGTAATTAAAAAAAAAAAAAGGATACTGGAATATTTTTTAAACCTGCACATATATAGAGGTCCACAGACCTGACATTTGAAAACTTCACCAGCTGAATACAATATTCCTGTGAAGAGTTACATTCTGTGTGCGTGCCTACAGGATGTGAAGTTTTCTATCTTCAGGACTGCATTCATATATTAAATCTTTTAATAGATGTATGCACATAGCTACATCAATTTATAAATATATATGTGTACATATATATGTATATGCATATATGTATTACACTTATTTACTTTTCTTGAACTGTAAAGACAGCAAACTGTAGAGCCCTAAAGAACAAATTATGCTTACACCAGTATCTTATTTACCACAGATGCACTACAGAAGGCACAAGAGAATGTCCCTTCATACACCTTCCTAGTAAGCCTCCATTTGCTAATGCATCTCTAAAAAAATTCCCAAATTCATGGACCCGTATTAGAACTCCTTCCGCTTGATAGTGCTTCCATTTCTGTTGGAAGCTGAGGTCCTTGTTGCTACCGGTTTTTTTTAAGAATGAGCATGCTGAGGGATCAGTTCTGCTTTGTGAAGAAAGCTTAGCTGAGTACTGGCTTTTGTCTTTGAACTCAGATGAAGGCTTTCCAAGTATGGCTCAGCAGGTAGTTGACTGCCCCTCCTGCTCACTTTAAATTTTAAGTTCGTCTTATCTCCCGCAATGATTTGTCTTTCCTTTGCAACAATCTCTTTACTGAATCCACAAGAGAAGAAAATCTTGGATGGAGCTGGAAAATGAGGGCATCTTTTCCTCGGGTAAGGTACATTTGCAGCTTTTTGAAACACTGTTCCATCTATTCCAATACAGTGTTTTGTAATAAAAACATCCAGTGAACTATCTGAAGCCTGCCCTCTTTTCTTTTCTTTTCTTTTCTTTTCTTTTCTTTTCTTTTCTTCTCTTCTCTTCTCTTTTCTTTTCTTTTCTTTTCTTTTCTTTTCTTTTCTTTTCTTTTCTTTTCTTTTCTTTTCTTTTCTTTTCTTTTCTTTTCTTTTCTTTTCTTTTCTTTTCTTTTCTTTTCTTTTCTTTTTCTTTTTCTTTTTCTTTTTCTTTTTCTTTTTCTTTTTCTTTTTCTTTTTCTTTTTTCTGTAGGAACGAACTCCTTTGTTGTATATAAAGGTATAAGGATTTCAAATGTGCATGAGGATCACAAAGTACAGAACAACACTGTTTGGGTATAGCGCCTTGTTCCTGAAAGCATACGATGTCTTGCTTGTAAAGCCTTGTTCCTATTCATGTGTTGCCATGGCACTGTGCCAAAGATAATGGCTCTTGCAGCTTGTGGAATAAAATGTGTTACAGCAGCTATCCTTTATAGGCTTCTGAAGCCAGTGTGGTTTTCACTCACTCTGTTGTCTATGCTTGGTGTGATGTGGCCATGACTTACACAACTGTCTTGGTTTTGGAGGCTTCTAGCTAGAACTGTTCTTCTACGTATTGAGGACAAAACAGTAATTTGACATAAGTGCAGTAACCCTGTTTTTCCTTTAATTTCTGCCTATCATTCTATTTTAGTAAGATAAAGTTTTCAGTGCATTGCAGTCTTCTTTTACTCAGTCTTTGTTATGCCTTAAACACAGAATTACTCCAAAGCACATCAGATTCACACAGCTGAGGTCTTAGACTCAAATGAGGCAAAATTCTGTATATTTTTAATTTCATTAAAAACCCAAATCCACATCATAGCTTTGAAGGATGAAATCTCATGAACTAGTCCTGAAAAACAGAATATCTTCCTGAGTTTGTGATAAAAAGTTTTAAATGAACTTCTGGAATATTGCAATGTGTAACATCAATGCTTTCTGATACTCAGTGAGTAAGCATTTCTAATATTCTTGTTCTAGCACCTTGCCTTCCATCAGGAGATTCAATAGTGTATGGCAAACACTAAGAAGACTGGCAGTTCTGTAAGTATCAGTATTCCTGCAAGAAAAATGGAGAAACTCAGGTCAGAGGAGTTCTGTGTTGTGCTCAAGATTGTACTTACACTTTTTGGAGCCAACGAAATCTTCTGCACTTGACACAAAGTTCTCCATTGTTTCTGCCTGCTTCAAGTGGTTTATGTTACTTTCTCTTCAGGAAAGTCATTGATAGAAAATGTTTTACCTCAGATATACTGCTAAGGTCTTACTAAAGCAAATGATATTGGGAGATTTGTACTAAATAAATGTAAGGAGGTTTTTTTATTTGTAGAACTTTGCCAATCCTGTTGCAGTCCGGTGGACTACAAGTATCTCCAAACTGAAAATGGCTGTGTGTGCCTTTGGTTCTGTTAATACCAGTAGCTGTCAGTTTCCTTGCCTGTGAGAGCTGAAACTGGAAATCAGGTTATTTGAGAAAGATTTCCTTAATGTGCGCTTTCCTTGCTTGGCAAACTTGCTGCTGCTAAGCAAGCAGACAGCATAGTAGGATGAGATTATGAGTGTTGTATAATACACTTGTTCTCTTTCTCCCCATTTTCCTTTTTTTTTCCCCTCATCCTCTGGGAGGAGTGCTCCCAGGCACACTTGGAAAGCTGCCAGTCCAGAAACAAAAATACTTCTGAAATTCTTTGCAGTCTGAGGTTTCTGATACCCTTTTTGTGGCATAGTCAAATCGGAAAGGATACCCAAAATAATTTTTGTGGAGGATGTCACTGGAGAAAGGAAAGCAGAGTCACTCCGAAGATCCCAGTGACATGAATGTCAGGATATAAAAGAGCTAAAGCTATTAGTACTTTGTGTGACTATTCTGGGTACTTAAAACTGCGCAAGAGACAGAGAACAGTGGTAATCATCCAAATACATGTTTACTCCTTCCTTACAATGCCTCTTCTGTACTTTGATGGGCTTTTACACAATGCTTCTCATCTGTTCAATGTTATCAGCTACTAGTAAAAGCCATCTACTTAAACGCACGTAGACCGCCTGGAAATAAAGGACCTGTAAGGTCTGTTGGGTGTTGTGGTTGTTAATGGGCTTCAAGGCTTAAGGGATGCTGAAAATCTTGCGATTTGCAGCATTAACATCTACATTCATGCTGATCTGTTAGGACGCTCCCGAAGAGCCAGCTCAGTAGAATATCACTTTGTTTATAACCATACCCTCAACGTTACTCCAGTTACACCCTATGATATGCTGCACATTAATAGGTAAACAGATAATATTTGTCCCCTGGGGACCTCAGCAAAGTAATTCTAATACTTGTTTTTCCCCAAACTGCCTGCTTTTGGCTTATCTGTGTGGGCCAGGCTGATTTATGCCACAAATTTACCAGTGCCTTATAGCAAGAGTGGGGAGATGTGGGAGCCTACCCCAGTGCTCCCACGGAAGAAGTGCTTCTTTGGAGGTCAGCTGAACCTGACGTGCCTGGGGAAGATGGCTTAGATTACTGCACTGGAACTGTAAGAATAAAGCCCTTTGCAGATCAATGGCGTGGCAGTTTGTATTGACCCCTAGAGCACCTTGTCAAGAGGCAAAACACATATAAAAGTGATACACACCTAACCTGTGCCAGAAGAATATTTTCCTCTTAATTTCCACAACATAATTAAATTTTCTTTTCCCATTTGCAGGAATTATAAGAATAATATAGAAAGAAGATACTCTAGAGTCCTGCCATCATGTAGAAATCACAATGGGAAGAAAAGAGTGTCTCCTGTCTTAGGCCATCTCTCCATGCAGTTGTTTTTCCTGGGTAACACAGAGCAACCCCAATGGGCACAGGAATGCTTTTAACATCATGAATCAATCCTCAGTTTTCATTTGTGTAGAGCTGAAGTCATGTGAGAACTGGCTTTTTGAAATGTTTAAATATGGGTCTGGTGTGGTCTTTCCTCACACATAAGCTTGTGAGCTCTCACTGAGAGTTTTGTCTGTTCTCTATACAGTAAATAGTCAAGTATGCCTTGCCATTAAACCACTGTTGCATTTACCATTACACTTTGTAAACTCATAGTTTTGCATCAATTAAGTATATTGTTGCTTCTCTTTTATGAATGAAGTGCATAATTCTCTCTGTGACAAGGCCTGTCCTAGATACAGTGAGCAATCACCACGTGCATTCAGAACATCCTGGTCCAGGAGAGAACATTATCCAAATGATTCTGAAGATAAAAGGAACTTTTGTCTCCTTCCTCAGACATATTTTTTGTAACAGTCTCACTTGACTGCTATGTGAGCACTTTGAAGATGTCCCTGGACAAGGATGGGGGACTTCTGCTTCAGCTGCAAATTGGATTAGGACATCTGGCCCTGTTTCTGGTATATGGGGGTGATTATGAAATGGATGAGAGAGAGACATTCTCTATGCAAGGACAGTGCCAAGCCTGTGCCTCCTTTCCTCCCTCTCTGCCGGCTTTCATCTAGAAGATGCAGTGCAAGCTAGCCCTTAGCCCTAAGAAGCCGTCTCACATGAGAGTGGCTGCCTGCATACTCAGTAGTACTGGCTGTGGACTTTGGATGGTGGAGATGGACAAACACCAAGTGAGACTGCAAGGAGAATGTGCCATAGGTATGAACTTCATGTGTTTGTTCATGAAGTGGACAGGGTGGTCTGAGAAGCTCTGAAGGTAGGACACTGACATCTTATGGACCTATTATCCTTACTTTTGAATACTGAAAGAAGAGCTTTGTGAGACTAGGGCAGCAGGGATAGCTCTGTTTCTGTGTGCTCACAAAGGTACTACCTGCTCCAGTTGTGAAATAGCTCTTTATGGGGTCCATTGGGCCATATGCCACCCTTTGCCCTTGATGCTCCCTGTCAAAAGAAGTAGCTTGGTAAAGTTAGATTTTCATATGTCAAGATTTTTCCATGCTGTCTGTTTGTTGTCACTGTTCAATAATGAGCTGAAATGTCGTAGTGGCCTATATGCACCTCAGCGGTTCTCAGAGCAACCTGGCTGGAGCACTGTTGTCCCAGACACCTAGTGAATTCCAGTGCCATGACAATGTGAGTGAGGATTTGGCCTTGAGAGACCCAAATGACTGCTTATAGTGCAGTGGCTGCATGGCACAGACACAGCCATATGGGTCACATTTGTTGAGCTCTGACAATGGTCATTTGAGCTCTGACAGCTCCATTTAGCTTTTGGAAAACTATTTTGAGATCACCATGTAGTGTAGCAGAGAAAGTAGGTGAGTTTGGGTTTGTCTCAGCAGTTCCTGCAGTGCAGTTTCTTGAGTGTTTATTCAGCTGGTAAAAACATAGAAATGGGCTAAGATTTTGTCTCTAAATGAATAAATGTGAATTCAAAATGCATTTTGGAGGCATTGTGTCTTTAAACTACTACTAGTTCACAAGAAAACATGTCACCTCCAACTGTCAGTGAGTGCCCTGTTAGTTCAGAGGTGTGGTTGCCTGGTTTGCCTCTGCTCCCTTGCTGGGTGAACTGGTGACCCTATCACCTTGTCTCCTGTCACAGTCCTCCAAGTGAACAGTGGCACTGCTCAGCTGTCAGCTCATCATAGAGCAGCTGCAGGCAGAGAGAGGATAAGGCAACATGCCTGCCAATCTTTTTTCTTTTTTTCAGATTTACAGCTGGTTTGGGGTACATTTGTATTTTGGTAATTGGGAAATCTAATCAGATATCCTGGAGTCCTAATTAAATGACTTTTATGGTTAGAAGATATTTTGAGAATAATAATCTGTGAAAACCTGGGACCCATGTTCCATTTGCATGTGCAATTTTTATGACTGTGTGAATAAGTTCTGTAATTGCCTGTAGGAATTTAGAGTGTTTGCCCAAATGGAAGAAATTACAAATACTTCCTAGCATTCAGTTTTTAAGTCTCTGATTTTAGAATTAGGGAAAAAGCTGACAGAAAATACTATAATTGAGTAGAAATGCAAGAACAAAAATCACATTCTGTTCACATAAACTGTCTTTCTTGATGACTTGTATCAGTTGGTAGGAAGTTAAAATTTTGCACCGATTTTAACACCTGGCTAACCACCACGGAATGTCCTTGGTAATGAGTAGGTACCATGGTATGGAATATATGCTAATAATGTTCCGATTAAACAGCATTCACTGCAATTACATCTCATTAGGTAAATAATTTCTGAGGGAGATATACTAATTAAGTGTTTTTGCTCATTATGTATTTCATGATTAAGATCAGTTTACTAAATTTACAGCTGTGCAGCTAAAGCTATTTAGAACTAAACATGCCAATATTTACAAAACACACAGAAGTTGCTTATGATCTGTTTTCTTTGTTGCTAATTATGAAGGGTATATAAGGTTTCCTTGGAGCTGATTTCCCTCCTGTAATGAACAAAATGCTCCCCAAGTGTTTTGAGATCCTCTGGAACATAAATGATTTTATAAATGTAAAATGCCATTGTTATTCAGTTCTCTGAGCTACCTGCTGCTGCCCAGCAGCTCATTTGCTTGTTTAAAACAATAGTAAGTTTTCTGTTTTAACATTTTTTTCTCATGTATTTGGTGGGTCAGCCCTGGCTGGTCACCAGCTGCCCACCAAAGCCACTCTATCCCTCTGCTCCATGCCTGGACAGGGTAGAGAAAATACAACCAAAGGCTTGTGGATTGAGATAAGGACAGGGAGGGATCACTCAGCGATTACCATCAGGGGCAAAACAGGCTCAACTTGGAGAAATTAGTTTATTTTATTTCCAATCAAGTCAGAGGATAATGAGAAGTACAAACCAAATCTTAAAACACTTTTCCCCCACCTTTCCCTTCTCCCCAGGCTCAGCTTCACTCATGATTTTCTCTACCTCAACACAGTGGGACAGGCAATGGGGGTTGTGGTCAGTTCATCACAGATTGTCTCTGCCACTCTTCCCTCCTCAGGGGAAGAACTCCTAACACTCTTCCCCTGCTCCAGTGTGGGGTCCCTCCCACAGAAGACAGTGAACTTCTCCAGTGTGAGCCCTTCCCACAGGCTGCAGTTCTTCACAAATTGCTCCAGTGAGAATGCCTTCCATAGTGTGCCATCCTTCAGGAACAGGCTGCTCTGTGGTGGATCCCCCACAGGGTCACAAGTCCTGCCAGCAGACCTGCTCCAGCCTGAGCTCTTCTGTCCATGAGTCCTGCCAAGAGCCTGCTTTGGCACAGGTTTCCCACAGGGTCATGGTCTCCTTCAGGTGCACCTTCTCCAGAGCGGGGTCCTCCATGGGCTGCAGGTGGATCTCTGCTCTACTGTGGAACAACAGGGGCTGCAGGGCACAGCTGCCTCACCATGGTCTTCACCATGGGCTGCAGGGAAACCTCTGCTCCAGCACCTGGAGCACCTCCCGCCCCTCCTTCTGCATTGGCCTTGGTGACTGCAAGGCTCTTGCTCTCACATGTACTCCTCTGTTCTCTGGCTGTGATTGCTACTGCAGAGGTTATTTTCCCCCTTCTTAAAGACATTATTCTGGAGGCACTACCACCATCGCTGATAGGCTTGACCTTGGCCAGTGATGGGTCCATCTTGGACATGGGGAAAGCTTCTGGCAGCTTCTCACAGAATCCACCTCGGTAGCCCCCTGCTACAAAATAGTTTGCCACACAAACCCAATACACTGTGTAAAGCTCTTTAATACAAGCTTGGAATCAGCTGGAACACTTAGGCTCAGAAAAGACTTATTTTGTGTCTTACGACAACTTATTTGGTATCTGCATTATGAGCATTTTGTTCCTTTGTGAGTAGAGCCCATTTTGTTAATTTCTTGATTGCACTTTCCTAGAAGCACACAAAGTAATAATAGTCTATATGTAGCCAAGAGAACTTTCTTAATTGCTGTCTTTGATACACAGCTTTACTTCCAGCGAATCAGGCTTCCATACCACACACATGAGCCTATCAGAATGAAAATGTTTTGATGGTTGTCATTTGTGCCTGGTTAAACACCACATCGATTTAGGTAACTCCTGTTAGAAGCCAAGAGGGGTAGAAAATGAACAACTGAACACAGAGACTCTTGACCTTACCAGATGACAGGCAGGATTGTGATGGATCATGTATTTGGAATCAAGAGACAAAGTTCAATTCCTGTTCATCATGGCAGTTTGTCAGACTGCTCCTACAGAGTTTTCTGACCTGTGCCATTTTTCATGGCTCTCATACAGTTTTGGTAGCTTAATTCAATTTAAATGCCTTCTTTTTCCTGATTTCTTCTTTTGCATTTCAAAATTATTTGTTTTAAGATGAAATGGTAGATTTGCATAATTTTTGAACAAATTAAATGACTTTCTTTCACTTGTTCTCTGTCCTGTGGGCCCTTTATTTCACCTGTGCTCCTCTCAGTGAGATCTCTGTACCCTGGGAAACACTCAGAATCTCAGAGGCCAGAAGGCTTGTTCTGCTTTTGTTCCTCTCTTGAAAACATAAAGCTATCACTATCCAGCCTCCTCTTCTCCTTGTAGCCATTCCTTTCCTGCTAGCAGAGAAGCAATTCAATTATTTTCTTTTTTTGTCTTCACTCCAGCTTCATTCACAGAAGAATCTGGCCAGGTGTTTGTATAACTAACATTTCTGTGTAGTCTTGAGAGATATCTGAGCTGTTTCTCAAGCCAGTGAAGTCAAGACTATATAAGGTTTCTGAAATGCATATATAATTTTGCAGAGATTGTCCTTTCAGAGGTATTCCTGTGTGGTTGCCAAAGTCTTTGTGCACGGTCTTGTCTGTGACCTCTGGAAGGAAATCAGAAGGTCAAAGCAGACACTTCTGAATCCTGGGCTTCTTAGTGAAAGTGCCTCTGAAAGCTTCATTCTCTATGTACAGAGTACAACTGGGTGCAAATACAGGAGAAATGCAATCATCCTGCAATTTGATGTTTCTCGCTCTGACACTTGGGACTTCCTGAGGAGGTTGCAGAACACTGAAAACCTTCCTAGCCTAAAGAAATCTAATTTCCCTCATCTCCCAGTCCCTACACAGTGCCTTTCCCCTCAAGCCCCAGAGTTTTCAAGCAGACTTCTGAAACATACATGCAGGAGATGACATGTGCCTGGCTACAAGGAGATTACCCAGAGGTTGAGAGGGTTAATGACTCCCACTTGTGCTGTCCAGATCAGAGGGTACAGTCAGGCTCAAGCACCTCCTACATGCCAGTGCACCCAGATTTGGTGTTCCTTCACCGTTACAGTTAATCCCCTTTTTTCCCCCCCCTACTCTTTTATGATAAGTGAGTGGTGAAAATGTTTAGCTTCCAATAAGGGGTTTGTCTTATCTGAGCAGAAAATGACCTGAAAGTCAGATCTGCCTGTATTAATTTATATAACTAGTTGACATAGAGAAAAACAACGATTAGATATATCACAGATTAGCAAATTGAGTTTGGCATAGTTTTGTAATTTTTTTCCTTTTCATACCATTCTCAATAACTTGGAAATAAAATTCTGAAACAGTTCTAACATGATCTCAACAATTCTCCAGCTTCTTTTTTTTCTCTCTCACCTCAGAAGTTTGCCTCTTTAAAGGGTTTGCAATGAGAAATGCTGGATTACATTTTAGTGGTCTCTATGCATGTACAAGAAAATAGGAACAGCAAAGCAAATCAAAATTAATCCATGTGTGTAGGCAGGTAGGGAAGGCATTTTGTGAGTTTACTTGGTGAATAATTGACTTTCTAATGCACCTTGATATTTTCCTACCAAAAATCCTATTACAACTTGGTGTAGCAATGGGAAATGGCGTTCTTAATATTTCAGACATACAGCTATATAAGTTTGAGAGACATAACAAACATAAACATAAACATAGCTTAAACATAAACTAACTAATTAAAAATTCAGGCTAGCCAAACTGTGCAAAGAACTGTAGGATAATTTCCATCCTTGTTTTTGTTTGGGAGGAAGGTGTTTAATGTGCAGTCATAAGTTTTTATTTCTCCTCATATTTCTTTTATTGCCTTTTAAATTTGTTTGCCTACACAAGCAAATTTGTATTTAAGTGTTTGTTAGTAATAAAGCCCAATGAACCAATTCATTTAATTGAGCTTAAATTTAGATTTGCAAATATTCTCCAGCCTTTTCAGTTCTTCACCATTTGGAATTACATTTACAGTTTTGTTGTGTCAGAGAGAATGGACTTAGTAATCATGCAAAAAAATGGTAGGTGAAAAAAGGTCTGAACCTCTCCCTTTAGCTGTTGGAGAGTTGACAAATATGTCCAGAAATTTCTATATTCAGACTGAAAGCATTTTGGCATTATTAAGCCAAAATCAAATATTTAATTCTTTATGCTTCATAAACAAAAGGACTTAAATGTATTTTGCTTTATGCAGTGACCACAAACTACCCAAGGATGTAACTCTTAAACTGAGATTTGAAATGTGGCTGCAAATTAGTTATTAGGTTAACCAGTGGCTACATTGATGCAATGATTTATTGCCACCACATAACTGTGCAATAACAGTCATGGTCACAGTTCACAGAGGCCTCGCTGGCTATTTTGTTGCCTGGGTGGCTTTTCTCATGTTCATCAGAAGCTTATCGGGCCTTTTATGCAGTAAAGAATAGTCAGTTGAACCTCAGCCTAAGAAACTCTTAGATGGCAACTCCTCAATGAGTCTGGTCTTGGATTTTTTCTAGAACTTGGATTTTTCTTATGTTTGCAGTTCAACTACTCATTTCTTTCAATCAGCAGCACACAGATCCCTGGTATCGGGATCCCTTACTGTTGGTTTCCTGTCACACAAAAGAATGGTTTGCCACAAATTTAATCTAATTCCATCTCGAGTTAGACTTACCATGTGCTTCATCTTTTCACAAAGTTTCCTATAGGTTAATCCATATTGCCTTATTGAGGAATATACCCCTTTTCAGTTATGGCCTGGTACTGTCCAGAGGACTGGGGCTACCAGTGAAAGATGTTTGATGATGTGTGAGCTTCTGTTGAACTGCTATTTATGGTGCCAGATATTCTGGGTTTGATTCCCTAGAAATGACTCATTCAGCACTGTGTGCTTCTGCAGTGTTGAAAACTAGAGTTATTCTTTTACCTGTGAGGTACTTTTCTCAGTTTTTTAGTAGAGATACTCCAGTAACATCCACACAAATGCATCATAGAGACATTCATTCTCCTTGGGAAGTGGGCCCTGTGCTTCGCCAGGCTAGCTGTCAAGGAAAGGTTAAAGAGCTAACAGCCCTGAGAGTAAAGCTGGGCTAAACATCATGTACTTGAGCTAATTTTTTCAGCTAACCTGAACAGTGAACATCTAAATTTTTGTCATTATTATCACAAGCCTAACTTCTGGGCACCAAATTATAGTGCTTAAGGGTCTTGCCATGGCATTCTTAACCTAAGAGCATCATGAAGCCTGCTTTGAAATGCTCCCCAAGAACTCAGGTGTTTTCTGTCTAGGTCAATGGTCTCAGGCAATTTTTCAGCTAAGGTGATATAACATCAAATATATAGATGAGCTGACAGACAATCAGATACCGTAGGATCTGTTTCTGCATCTTCTCAACCTTGGCTGAGTTGTTTAACCTTACTTAGACATTTCCTTCAATTTTGTAGTGGAGATAGCAGTATTGAAAAGGTTTACAGATGATCCACAGAAGTTGAGGATCTACTTCCTGCTATATTGTGATTATTTTCCCCTTTGCTAGTCTTCTGACTTTCAGACAGTATATTTTTCTTTAAGTGTATCTGAAAGTTTTTACTGACCTACTTAGTGGAGTGACAAAGTCTGACTTTAAATGCTAGCTCCAAGGAATTACTTTTACTATCAACTTTGTAGTCTTATTTTATAATTTTAATTAATTCCAACACAAAGAATTTAGAAATATTACCCTCTTGAATTAATATTTTCATTCTTCATATCCTGAAAATATGGCTTTATCAGCTGTAGAGGAAATTGTTGTTTTTCTAAATCTGAGACAGACTAAAAGCAGAGAATGGTTTTTTTAATCAGGATGTAGTCTTCAAGATGTGTTGCTATAATCACTTACCTATGGCCACTTCTTAAAAACATAATCAGTGAGGATATAGCCTTTCCTTCTCCCACACCTACACTTAACACTCTAAGTTGAAAACCTCTGGGTTTTTTTTTTTTCTTTTTTCCATTTTTTCCTTTTTTTTCAAGTTATTAACTTGCACTTCAAGTGATATTTGCAAGACAGAAATGCAGTTCCTTGTCTTAGCTAACAATAGTACTGAAAGATTGCATTTTAAAATAGAAATATTTTAAACTGGGAACTTGAGAGGTAAGCCCCCTTCCTAACTTTGGTTGAATTGAAGGATTCATGTCTCTGGGTGCATAGTCACTTGTACACTCTATTTCTACTTCAGCCTAAAGTCAGAGAGACGTCTTTTTCCAGTTATGACTCTAAGCTAATACTTTACAAGGACAGCATGTCTGTAAGGTTTCACTGCTCAGGAGTATGTGCATTTTTTTAGATTTATGAGGCTTCCACCAACATCAGGGTCCCCTTGTGATACAAAACACACAGTGGGAATCTTGGGTTTCAGGAATTTGTACTGAGCAAACAAGGCAGACTCTGTCTCAAACCAGGCGGTGTGCCAAGGTGGAGGGCAGCTCAGGGGCTTGCTGCAGCTCAGACAGGAATTGAGCTGAGCTGGGCAGAACAGAGCTCAGATCTGCACGGTGCTAACCCACAAGTTCAACTGCAGAACTTCAAAGTACCATTGTGAAATTTTGATTCTGCTGAAGCCAAACACAAATCCTGATGTTGATTAGGCTTTAAACCTAGGCCTGAATACTAGACAAGATAAAACTAGTGGTATATCTGAGACCTGATTCCTCTTTTTATATCCATTAAAATATCTCTGTCTCGGCTCAGATGGTTTAGAGAGGCTAGTGAAAACACAGCATTGCAGATTCTTGAGACTTTGCGTATGTCTTCTCGTCTGGTCTTTAGTCCTCTGTGATTTTTGCTAGCTGTAATGCAGAAATACTAATGCTTGCAAGAGAAATATTAAATTTCCTGCAATTAGAACAGAAAATTCAGATTTTATTTTCTTGTAAAATGAGGCCAAAGATAGAAACACAGAAGGAGCTCCGTAAGCAATTTAAAAGTGAGCTGAGGACAGCTAAGTTGCTAAATGAAATGGTCCAAAGAAATGTGCAGTCGGATATCTCTGTGTTGCATAGCTGAAAAAAGCTGCAACTGAAGCATGGTCTATTAGAGAGTTTTAATACTAGCGTTGTTGGATTGTTCATAAAGTATTCTAAATGGACAACTAATAACATAGAGAAAGCTGCTTCTTAATATTTATTTATCTTCATATTTAGTTCTTGGCTCACAGTTTAAATTCAAAGATACCAGCACGCTTCTGCCAAGTACATTTTGATGTTTGTTTTTAAGGTGGAGTAAGTCTGATGAAAATGTTAATAAGCAACAGCTCACAGAACATACACAGAGATAATGGAAATAGCCCATGAACCTGGGACCCCTGGCTTAAACCCCTCTATTCACAAGTGTGCTGGTCTCCTTTAGATCAAGTGTACCCATTCAGCCCACATTACGGATTTCAGTTGCTCAGCAGGGTTGAGATGAAATCTGAAGAACTATGCTCTGTTAACATGTAACATTTCTCCATGCTGGCCTGCGTGCAGTCTTCGGCTGCTGAAGGCTGGAATATGTCAGACTGTGGATATCTCTATCACCCAGCAGAAGGTTCTCAGTATCTCCCGCTGGCTCTTGCTTCGTTTTCTGCTTTTAGTTTAATCACAGCCATTCTGGCTGTGTTTTCAGAGTTGTAGGTATGCAGCATGGTAGCAAACTTTCAAGCGGAAAAGGTCACTTGTGTTTGCTTCATGGAGCAGCGGACATTTCCTCCACTGTTTAGATTAGCAAGGAAACCTCTTTTTCTCTTCTGTGCTGCACATAATGGGGAACATGCTTTATGAAGACTCAGGGTAAGTGTCTTGCAGAGGTATGCTGTGAGGAGATTCTGTTGTACAAATACTAAATCAAAAGCTTTTTCCAAGGACTGAGTTCAAATTCTGTACAGTCCAGAGCAGAATCCTGTTCCCTGTTTTCCTTCCTTCACAAGCACTTCCGGACTATTTATCTGACAACTGCAGTCAAATAGTAGTATTGTTAGATGCAACAACAAATAATAGAAGTAATGCTAATGGAAATAAATAGAATAACAATCATATTAGTTACAATATGTAAAAGTCACAATTAGGGTTGTTACGCAGACAGAAAATGCCAATCACTTTTCTATGCCTTGAAGATACAACAGAACCCATATAATTTTTAAATGTTCAGAAGACCTATGGTATTATAAAAACACATTATAAGACTAAAGAAGAAATCAAGTCTTTAGGACCTAATACCTATGCCTGTAAGATTACCCAGATGCAAACCTTCTGACCTTTTAATAAATGGCACTTGGGTGTATTGAATTGAAACCACCTAGAGTGAGTGGGTGTAGATCCTGTCCTAACATGTATTTACAGAAGCTGTAACTTAGCCACAGAACTAGGGGAAAAAAGTACATGAAGGAATTAGAAAAACAATGTATTAGGAATTCATCACAAAACACCTATAGTTTGTTTGCTTTTACACCAGTTAGAATGAAAAACGTGCTGTGAATTGAATGAGATAGAACTCAAAAGGGAAGCCTTACTTCCTCCAGCCTGGCAGGAGTTTTTCAGTCTCATCGACCCAACTCCAAGGCTCATATATAATTTCTTCCTCAATCTGAATGTTAAAATGACTAAAGTAAGTACTGAAAATAAATAACTTTGCAAAAAGGTGTGAAGTGATCTTTTAAAAAAAAATTAATATATTATTGTAAATTTTTTTAAAGTATAATTTTCTTCCTCCAGAAAAAAACTCCAATTTTTCCTTTGTCATCTTGTGAATTCTTTGGGTTTGTATAGTCTTCGTGAGGCAGTGGCTGTAACAGGAAGCCAGCTATTCTTATTTTATCAGTTCTGACATTATTTGGCTGTTTGAGGATAAGAGAGCATAGGGATGGCTGAAAAGCAGTATTTGCTCTAAGCCTGCAGCTGTGAAAGATGATGATCTAATTTCTATTGACTCTACTTATGATGGTCAAAATCATTATTCAAGGAACAGCAAACATGGCTTTTTATGCCCTGAAGCCAACAGACCAGCTTGAAGTGGGAAGCTCCAAAGGGAAGTTATGCAATGGGTACTCTAACCTGTTTAGTTTCTTAGCCACAGAAACTACAGAATAACTGGTGATCCACTTCAGAATTAAAAATGTGCAAACAAAAGTAAGGCTGTCAAAAATTGTGTGTTGTTCTGTGTCACGGGCTATGTTTTGTCCAGAAAATTTCATGTGATTACTAGTGGCACAAGAGTTCAAGCTCTAATGAGATATTCCTTGTCTTATATAAGTTTGTGCAAGCTCCCAGTTTCAGTGGAAGGTTTATTCGGAGTCTGTCAGACCCATAAGCAGCTGTTCTGTCTTTCCCAATGACTACTTGCATTGTTCCTCCCTAAACAGGGGTGAATAACAGCCAAAAGTTGCTGTCAACTAGGTTATTTTATTTTTCTTTTTTTCTCCTTCCTTTTCTTTTTTTTAAGTAACTTTACAGAAGTAAGTTATAAATTAAATACAGTAAGTATCATATATACTAGGTATTACTAGGCAGTGCTTTCATTTATGGCTGATCAATATCTATTCCTCAGTGAATATGACAGTAAATAGATTAGCATAAGAAGTATCTGCAAAATAAGTATTGATCCATTACCATTTTCTGAGAAATAGTTATAACTGTGTTTGCCTGTAGAAAGAATTATCGATATTTAATCCAAAAGCTCTGTAGGTTCTTGTGAACAGTAATCAATAAATCTTTATTTCTGCATGACATGCAGATTAGCAGTGTTGACATTTTCCTGGTTTTGATTTAAAGAATAGTAAGTGCTGTTAATTTGTGGTATCCACTGGAGATCACTACCTATATATCTTCACAGGGATCTCTATATACCTTAAAAATTAATTATTCAATGGCCTTACCGCAGTGCCTGGCTGAAAAAATGCAACTAAATTGTCACTTTACATACCTGTAGAAAAAGTATTCCAATGGATTTGTGTAATCTGCATTAATGAAATACAAGAAGAGAAGCAGTGCTGTGAAGGATATTGATCGAGATAGTTTGATTGTTGTCAGAATCAGGAATAGAGCTCTGATCTCGGTTCTTGCCAAGGTGACTTAGTTTGCATGCTATAAAAGATTTTTTGGATGCTTGAGATTTCTTTTCATTGTTTTCCATCCAGCGTGTCCCTGTTAAAGAACAGATAAAATATTTGTGCTTGGTGGCTGCCACGACAATTTTGCAAGTCAGTAATGTCTTCTGTATTCCTTGAACTTTGTCATGACATGGGATACAAAGAATACTGCTGCAAATTTTCTTGATACAGGAGTGAATAATAATCCATCTCAGGAAAGAGCTACACATTAAAAGTTCCAGAAAACTGGTTTTTTCCATACAAAGGGTTTTTTTTCTGGAGGATGGGGCGTAGTTTGGGAATTAATTGTGAAGAAAGATTTACTGAGGCATGAACTTTTGAGGGGGCTGGTATGTCAAAGTAAGAGGCTATGCTTTATATGTTCACCTGTCAAACAACCCTGGGAAATGTAACTTACTACAAATCTCATTACAGACTGATAGCATAGCATGTAATTTGTGATAACTACATGGGCAAAGGGAATAAAAGTAAATGTCTTAAACATTTATTTAATTAGCTCATGTTCCTGTTTTCTTCAGAAATACATATTGCATTTCTGTTATTACATTTTTTGTGCAATTTTTAAAATGTAATTGACCTAAGGGCTTAATAAGTAGCTAAATTCTTACAAATAAATGAAATCAAATACAGGCTCAGAACTGTAGTGAAGTCAGTTTGTGAGGCCGCAAGAGATTATCTGTGTAGCACAGCTGATCATGGTGAGAGAAGAGAAGTCTGTAAAGGACTAGAAAAGTTCATTTACTCTAGACAGATGTTTGTTTAATTTGTTCTTTCAAAAACTTTAGTTTTTCAGTTAGAAATCCTATCCTTTTGATATCTATGATAATACTTTCCTATCTTAAACTTCATAAATTTTTTTTCATGAAATTTAAGTTCAGTCTCTCTTATTACACCACAAGCCATTTTTTATGTTGTTGCCACTATAGGCAAGAGTCTATGAAGATGATAGAGATGATCATCTAAAGAGATTATTTTTTCTTTTGCATTTGAAGAAGCTTCTTACATACCTAAAGACTGTCATCATTTTCTCTGAAGCCTTGTCCTCCTCCACCCGTCTGCACCCCTGGCTCATGTAATCTTTTCAACGTTAGACTAAACAAATCCAATTATTTCAGTCTTACTTAATTGCTTGTATTTTGCAGATGCCTCATCATTCCTTTTTCTCCACTCTGGATTGTCTCCAATTTGATATACATGATTTTTTTGAAGTGCAGTACATACAACAAGGCATTAGACTTCAACTCTAGTTTTAGTAGTGCTGAGCAGAATGAAAAAATTCTGGTGTCTGATAATATTTTTGCCATTTAAATGTTTGTCTAATATTTGACTTTTAAAAAAAAATTTATATTTTCTAATAGCATCTCACTGCTCATTCACCTACAATTCGAAGTCTGTTGTAGTTCACGGGATCTGTCTTGAAGACCTATTACCTTGTCAGTCCTTTGCCATCTGGTATTTCCTGTTTGTGAAAATGGTTATTTTTCCCTAAGTACAGAGCGGTAAAATAAACTAACTGAACTGCAGCCTCTTTTTCTTTTTTTTAAGACCATGTTTTTAGTCTACCAAGGTCATTGTGAATTCTGACTTTGTCCTCCATCAGACTTGTAGAGATCCCATCTTAGCATCATCTTGGAAAGCAGCACACTTTCAGAGACCTGTTGTGCTGCTAATGCCTGGTGGAGTGGTGTCTGCTTGGTCTGGAGCAAGATAGGACTGCAGCATCTGGACTTTGTTGATTCATTGATAGGCACGGGGAAAATGCTATGCTGAATATATCTGTTGGCTAATTACCGAGGGTGTGTTTTTCTTAAAAATACTGCTTGGAATTGGTGTAGTTTTCACTTTCAGTTATTTCATTGCAAGATTAAGTGTCATGGGTTTATAATCTTCAGATGGAAATTTCACCAAAAAAATCTTACACCTTGGTTTAGGGTATAGGCTCTCTGGCAAAGGAGGACCGCATCTGCAGTGAGTTGTAATAATATACCAACAGCTTAGTCATGCCACAAAAAACTCAGCATTCTGATCTTGCTCTCCACCAAAAAAATCTATAAAATTTGAGATCATTTTGTGTTTTCTAATTTATTGGCTTATGGAGCTAACCAGCATGGAAAGGGTTTCAGACAGCATATTTGATTCCAGTACTATTCTTTCAGTATTTGAGATTTATGGGTTGGTTAAGAATTAGTCACTGAAGGAAATTGTGAATCATTCTGAATAATGAATAAATTTGGTTGCATACAGTTTGTGAAAAAGAACAAAGGGAGAAACAAACTTTTAAAATGTTAATTCACTCGACTCCAAGAGGACTTTAAGCTATCTTTTAGACCTTTATAGACCAGGGAACAGAAACAAATGTGAGGGCTTAACACAGAGTCCAGAAGAAGTCAAAGATAGAGTTAGGATTAGACTTAGCTTTTTATTTTTTGGTTTGATGGTGGTTCTAGTTTTGTTTCCACATTAGTTTGTGTATTTAGAGTTCTTGAGGGTAGGGGTATGGATGGAGGGCCTCAGAGTGCCATGCAAATCTCAAATTGCAATACCATCAGGCTTACCAATGAAGAGAAAAGGAAAACAATGACAAGAACAGCAGTGATGACAGGTCAAGGCTTAGGGTGCAGTACTTGAAATTGATTTGCAATTTGCCTTGACTGTGAGGTTAGACACAATTACAATCCTTTTACACTGACAGCTAATTCCAGAACACAATACAGCATAGATGTGGCATAACAGAATGAATATTAAATGCAGAAGAACATAAAGCACTAAGCACCTTGTAAGCAAATCAGACTGGTAGGCTGAGGACATGATGAGTTAGGGTGTTTATTTTGGACCACTGACTTAAAAATTAAACGGTGATTCTTTATATAGGCCTACCAGCAGGAAATGCCAAAAAATGTGTGAGAATAAAGATTATCCACAACCCAAATAGTGGGTGCAAACACAGAAAATCAAATAAAAAGAGTAAACTTTAGAAGTATGAAAGACAAACTTGAGGAAAAGAAGTGGGAAAGCTGAACACTAATAGTCCTTATATTCAGCTGAAGGTCTGATTTCATCAATTCAAAAGCACAGATCAGCCATAAGCAAGCCTGTAGTAAAAGGAGCTGAAGAAGGTCCACAATGAAGCTTTCAAACTAAAATAAAAAAAAAGCCGTAAGGTCATGAGCAAGAGTAGAAAACAGACCCCAAAACATTTCACCAGACCATGAGATTTTTCACATAAGAGGACCAGAGCAATAAGCTCTGTAATTACATGTTGCTGGGAGTTAATACTGCTGAGTTGCTAATACTCCAAGTGTAGGGTGCTTGCAGCAGCAATTTTTTGGTTCACCTTATTTTAGAACAGCAATATTAGGAAATTCTGTAAGTATTGGTTTACTTGTGTGTGTTCACTTGCTTTTGCCTTCTTCCCATTGGTTCTGTCAGGAAAGATATTTGGAGGAAAGATGCTCCAGCTTTAGAAGAAAGGAGGTTTTTGACTTTACAGGAGTGGTTTGGTGTTTCTAATGAACTGATCAAAACCCTCTGTATCTTCTGTGTGCACTTTTACACTTACTTGTGACTTTGTAGACTACAAGGTAAAAGTGTATTCTGTTGTTCAGTTGTATTTTAACCTGAAATATTGTGGATATTTTGTGACTAGGCTAGTTGCCATGGAAAACTTCATTTGATAGTATTTGCTTTTTGTTATTAGTAACAATGTCTTTCAGATTACTTGTTCAGTTACAGCTCGCACCACTATGACTCACCAAAAATCCTGCTTTGCCTGACTGGAGTGCTAGACAGTTTGAGCAAAAAAGTTCCCAGCTTCTTCCTGGAGGCTGAGTCTTTGGTTTTGCCTTTCTTTTGTTTAAATACAGAAAGCTCACAGGCTGTAGACAGTGCAAAGATCTTCCTCCTAAAGTCCTGGTGAGATTTATGGCTGTATGAATGTCAGCTACACGGCACATACTTGGCCAAGATGAGACCTCCCACAGGTGCTGCCTTGAGCAGGGTTTGAGCAGGGTTTACAGGGTTGAAAAGAAATATTTTCCTTGGAAAACAGAAACTGTCAAAATCAACTTTAAAAATAAGTAAACTCCAATTTAGACTAATCCAATTTTTTTTTTTCACACTGAGCAGAGACTCCTGTTATGATGGACTGTGAAAGCTGGAGTACACCAGGCTGATTTGAATCACCTGTCTGAACAACAGTTTCACAAGGTGGTGTTGTCCAAATTTGAGATACCAGTTTCAAGTTCAAATGCATCTATTCCGAATTCTTTATAGGTTTTTATTGTTAAACCTGGTTTTCTGTAATTGGGAAAGATTGAAAACTAGCTGGTTCTGGGAGGAGTCACTCAGACATGAAGTTTGGTTCTGCCATGGTTAACCCAAGAAATAACCTGTCTTGGACTGTAAAAAATTTTGAGGGAAAAATCCTCTATTCTGCTACCCTGGCTTACTTGCTGAAGATCTGACTAAATCAGCCTTTCTCTGCAGTTTCTGGTCAGATTTTGTGTGCAAGGGTGTGCTTCCAAGATATTCCCATGAAAGCAATGGCCTTCTGAACCTGGTTTTCAAACACATTGCATCCCATCTTCTTGAAAAAGCAGTTGCTACGCAAGTGCAGCACCACTGTCTCCTCTCCTTACACCTGTTGAAAACATCTTTTCAGTGCTGTTTCATTTGGTTTGTTCAGGTTTTTTTTTGTTTCTACCTATAAATTCTTATCTCTGCTTGTTTGAACTACTTTCAATGAAAATAGGCATATTCTTTGGGAACTCATTAGACAATTCAAAAACTTGAGTTTTTACCTCACAGAGTCCCATCCGACATAGCACACAATAGGTACTACAACAGCAATAAAGGACTCCAAGCCTCTCCTACAGTAGTCTGAGGTATTTTTCATGCATTTGAAAATGACTAGAAAACAATTCACAATTTTTTAATCAAAATTGTCATACCTGGTTTCCCCTTATCCTGGAGTTTTGCTGTCACAAGGCTAAGAAATAAATCAGTGGTACAGTTCAGATGGATTTGAGCAATGACAGGGACATAATTAGAGCACTTCCCTGCAGCACCAAATGTGATGAGAATATCATCTGGATGTGGATGCAGTTTTATGCAGGATCTGGTATGAAAGCCCAGTCCAAGTCCTGTGCTTGTGCTCTCCATTCTGTACCTCCAAGTGTCTTGACCCAATTTCAGATTAGATTTGCTATCTGGGCTTTTTGTATTATCACAGATGAAATACTAACCAAAAGCTTTGTTGCCAGCTTCTGATAGTTATCCCTCCCCAAGCCACCAGGAGCTGCTGGAGCTTTTGCTAAGCTTGTCTCTGCTGCAGTTTGCTTTTCACTCAGCAGTATATCTTGCAGCATTCCTGCAACTTCTTATCTAAAAACAAGGTGTTTTCAGCAACAAAGGTGGACCAGGATGATTAAATCTTGTGAAGGTTTTATTACATCTGCATCTGCAGCTTGCAGTTGATAGAACTGAGGATTCATTTTTGATTTGATAAAGGTAGTAAGTTAGAAAATTTTATCACTTTTTTCCTATCACTGACAAAATTGTAATTATTTTGTCTTGAACTTATTTCTATGGCTTTTAAAAGACTAACATAGTCTATTGTCCCCAAAAGGAATGAGTTCAACAAACATAATCAAGAAAAATCAAATAGAAAAGAAAGTCTGATACAAAGAGGCTGCTTTTTCAGCCTTCCTGTGAAGAAAGGCTGTACCTCAATCCCTCTGATATAAAGTTTTCAGCCCAGAGGCTATGTCTGCCATATGTTGTGATGCTCAGCTCCTGAACTGGGCTGTTATTTTTACCTTTTACTGTTTGGATATACTCTTTATTCTCATCAGGTGTCCACATTTTATTGCATGCATTTATATATTCATTGGAGATAGCACAACTATTAAAAAGTTGACAGAAGAGGTTTAAAAGGTTATATTTGGTTTCTGAGAAACATTCTTCAGACTTTCTCTGAAGTCCCTGATCCCCGAATCACCTCAACATTTCACACTGCTGTTAATCATATAGTCCACAGCGGTGTACAATTCTATCTGTGCCTGCTTAACAATAGGGAGTTAAGAAGATACCATTTTGGCTGTCTTCTTTCCTCTCTGAATTACTACCTGTTTGTTTGGGTTTTTTTTAAATACATAAGCTTACATAATCTTCCTTCCCCATGCTTTTTGTCAGTGTTTTCATTTTATATGAAAATATGAAATTCAGCTGTGAGTGCCACTTTGACATCAAACTATTTATTTTTTTAGTGTCTAGTTGTTGTTTCCTACTGTCTCCTTTTTTCTTAACAGCTGCCTCCTAAAATAACGATATTCTTTATTCAGCTACTTGTGCATGGTCTGTATGATAACTGTTTTTCAATTTCTGTAATAATAATATGCCTGACTGGTGCCTTCCTAATCTTCACAGCATTATTTTTCAAGGAAATATTTTCTGTTATGTGTAAAATGTGTGAAGATTTCCTTCTGAAGACGTTTCATTTGTAAATGCATTTTCTGTTTATTGTGTTTTTCTCCAGGCGAAAATCTCCTGTTACATTTCCTACCATCAACATCATAGACTGAAGATGTATTTGTTTGTGTCTTATGTTATCCCTGAGAAGGTAACTACTGTAAAAGTGGTCGTGGTTGTTGTTGTTGTTGTTGTGTTTGCTTTCTTTTCAGTTGAAGCATTTTAAAGTATCTGAAGCATTGTAGGTCACAGAAGAAAAAGATGGTGCAGGCAGTCTCATTTGGTTGATAATTCTGTATTTATGTGCAATGCCTTTTAATCCATTTATCTTTAAAAGATGATGCCACCAACATGTTGAAGAAAGAATGTCAAACATCTGATTAGACAGCAGAGTTAAAGGTGCCTTTGATATCTAAATTTAATTTATTTCTGGAAGTGAAATAAATATCATTTACCATAATTTTGCAGAAACAATAGAATTGAAGCTTTCTGCTAGGAACAGAGCTTCAATTTTGAATATGTCAGTAAACCTAAGAGGTGGATGTAGGTGCCTAACAGCAGTATTTGGGATCTGGATTTTTTGATTTCTTTTTCTTGGATAATTTTTAACTTTTCCTTCTACCAATTCCCATTCTCCATAAGTCTCTTAATGCTTCTTTCTGTGGGGCCAGAAAGGATCCTAAACACCTGTCAT
Source organism: Gymnorhina tibicen (assembly GCA_013399875.1). Classification (NCBI taxonomy): domain Eukaryota; kingdom Metazoa; phylum Chordata; class Aves; order Passeriformes; family Artamidae; genus Gymnorhina; species Gymnorhina tibicen. The sequence continues at coordinate 52,187 of VXAZ01009469.1, read as the reverse complement.
ATACTTTTCCTTGAGGTACTTCTGGCCCTTGATTGTCAATGCTTTTAAAATTGTTTGACAGCCATGCTGCAAACTCACTGGCCAATGCTAAATCTCTCTACACTAACCCTGAAGGAGAAGTGTATCACGACTGCTGGAGAATATGTGCTTAACTTGATGGGGACCTAAGACAGACTAGAGCATTCACTCTAAATACTCGGCCGTTTTAAAGATGCAGTATGGAGCAGAGAACATGAATGGTCCCTCTTTCTCTTTTCTCCCCTTTGTTACATGAGGCTTATGTATTAACTGCCCCAAAGGATGCCTTGGCCACAGGTTTTCACTTTGAGATCGTACGTGTCTTATGTCCAGCCCCAAATGACAAGACTCTGCTGTTGGATTTTCTTGCTAAATTTCATCTAAATAGAATTAATATTCTTGCTTCCCAGTAATACCTTTCACCCCTCCCAATTTATTTTCATAAATGTTGTATTTATACCGATTTTTACAAAGATCAGAACTGTACAGTTATTTCAGTTATCAGCAGTATCTGTTATTTCACCACTTCAACTATGAGTATATGGTATAATCTAAAGACTTGGAATTTATCCTAAATGTCATGTTGCATCCTTGGGCTCATTCACAAAAATGAATTGAAAACAAATTTAGTTGTGATCATGATTCCTGTCCTTGAATCATAATATAAGCCTCAAAAGATCATCTGCTCCAAATTTTCATGGGTAAGGGAGCCTAGATGAGATTACATAGCTCCCTGTCCAATTGCATCTTGAAAGCCTGATGTGATGGGGACTCCACGATCTCCCTGGGGATGTTGTTCCCTGGAGTGAAGGATTGTTCTCAGTGCAAAAAATTATTTATTGGGTTGAAATGAAATCTGTACCCATTGCACCTTTTAGTCTCTCTTTCTTTGTAAGGAGAAAGCTTATGCTGTCTTTTTAACGTCCTTTAAATACTGAAAGACCCTGATGAGGTTCTCACTGCATTTCCTCTTCTCCAGGTAGATGAGACCTGAATCTTTCAATCTTTCTTTGCAGGCCAGGTTCTCCAGCCCTTTGGTCATCTTTGTCGCCCTCCTTTCGAACTACCTCCAGTCTGTCCGCGTCTTTCTTGAACTGTGGCGGNACCCTGTCCAATTGCATCTTGAAAGCCTGATGTGATGGGGACTCCACGATCTCCCTGGGGATGTTGTTCCCTGGAGTGAAGGATTGTTCTCAGTGCAAAAAATTATTTATTGGGTTGAAATGAAATCTGTACCCATTGCACCTTTTAGTCTCTCTTTCTTTGTAAGGAGAAAGCTTATGCTGTCTTTTTAACGTCCTTTAAATACTGAAAGACCCTGATGAGGTTCTCACTGCATTTCCTCTTCTCCAGGTAGATGAGACCTGAATCTTTCAATCTTTCTTTGCAGGCCAGGTTCTCCAGCCCTTTGGTCATCTTTGTCGCCCTCCTTTCGAACTACCTCCAGTCTGTCCGCGTCTTTCTTGAACTGTGGCGGCCAGAGCTGAACACAGCACTCCAGATGCAGCATGACAAGCACTAAGATTAAGATGATCATGTCTCTGTCTCTGCTAATAATACCTCTGCAGATGCAGCCCAGGATCCAATTTGTCTTTGTTACTGCTGCTCTGCTGACTCACGTTCAGCTTGTTGTCCACCAGGACCCCCAGCGTGGCCGCTGTGTCTCCCTAGCCACACGGATCCTAGTCAGTACTGGGCTCTTTGGTTATCCTGACCCAGGTGCAGGGCTTTGCTCTTGCTTTTGTTAGATTTCATGCAGTTCTGTTCTTGCTAGCCCGCTGTATTATGTTCAGCCCGAGCAGATCTCTCTGTAAGATGCCTCTCCCTTCTGATATGTCCACCTTGACACGCAGTTTAGCATCATCATCACACCTGGTGAGGGTGCTCTCAATCCTGTCATCCAAGTCATTCATGAAGATTATGAAGATGTTGAACAGTGCGGTACCCACTACTGATCCATGGGGGACTGCACGTGACAGGCTGCCAGCAGGAGAAAAAATTCCATATTATTTCTCAACCTGTACTTCTAGAAGTCCATACCCAGCAGAGTTGCTGTTGTGTTGTTTTGGTGTTTTTTTCCCCCACTAGCATATTTAAAATACAGTCAGTAAGTAAAACGGAGTGTAGCTTTTGCTGGTAGAAGGCAAGAGAGGGGAGAACAGCTCTCCTCCCATGATCTCTCAGCAATTTTGAAGGCATGAATAGTTGGGAGGATTAAAACTCAGAGTTACTTTCTTCCAGTTATTGGCTGGATAGAAGTATTTATATAAGATCAAGATTAAGGAAATTTAGTGTGATTTCCCAATAAATCTCTGTAAAGAGAGTGGATGTTTTGATTGGCTGCTGCATTGTCTTACTTTATTTTTCAGACCAACGTGAGGACACAAACTCAAGTAATGCAAATTCTTGGGCCAAATCTTTCAGTTGAAGGAGAAGTGGGGAGTCCTTCTGCTCTCCTTTTCCTTCCACATGTCCTGTGTGCCCAGGAGGGGCTAGGAGAGGGAGTGTAAGGGCCTGCAAACTTTTGAACAAGCAGACAAGTGACATCCTCAGAAGTAGCCTGGCACCGTGGCAGTGTGTGTGGGAGAGACGGTGGGGAGAAGGGAAGCGCTCCAGAGGTGCTTCTGCTTTTTCTGTGAAGAGCCCTGGGTAACTCACAAACAGAATATTGCTTATCTGCTTGTGACTGGGAAGCAATATTGCTCGTGTGGTAGTTCATTCAGCAGCATGATTCTCCTGCTGATTAAGAGGTATGATAAATTACTTCATTCCCTCCCTCCCACAGAATTATAGAATAGGTTAAGTTGGAAAGGTCCTTTAGAGGTCCTCTAAAGTCCACCAATAAACCATGTCCATCTACACGTCTTTTAAATACCTTCAGGGATGATGACTCAACCATTTCCCTAGACAGCCTCTTCCAGGGTTTGACAACCCTTCTGGCAAAGAATTTTTTACCAATATTCAATCTAAAACTCCTTTGGTGCAACTTGAGGCCATTTCCCCTTGTCCTGTTGCTTGTTACCTGGGAGACCAATCCCTACCTGGCTACATCTTCCCTTCAAGGAGTTGTAGAGACTGATAAGGTCACCCCTGAGCCTCCTGTTCTCCAGGCTAAACAATCCCAGCTTCCTCAGCTGCTCCTCATAAGACCTGTGCTCCAGACTCAAGGCACATTGAGAAGATCCCTGGAGCATTCTCAGTTCTGAGCTGGCCCAGCTTTCTCATCCTCTCCTCATATAAGAGATACTGTGGTTCTACGACCATCTGAGTGGCCCTGCACTGGACACTTGCTTCAGTATATCCATCTTCCTCTTGAACTGGGGAGGCCAGAACTGGACACAGCACTCC
>VXAZ01009469.1:35769-48334 GCA_013399875.1 Gymnorhina tibicen | reverse complement strand
CATGACAAGCACTAAGATTAAGATGATCATGTCTCTGTCTCTGCTAATAATACCTCTGCAGATGCAGCCCAGGATCCAATTTGTCTTTGTTACTGCTGCTCTGCTGACTCACGTTCAGCTTGTTGTCCACCAGGACCCCCAGCGTGGCCGCTGTGTCTCCCTAGCCACACGGATCCTAGTCAGTACTGGGCTCTTTGGTTATCCTGACCCAGGTGCAGGGCTTTGCTCTTGCTTTTGTTAGATTTCATGCAGTTCTGTTCTTGCTAGCCCGCTGTATTATGTTCAGCCCGAGCAGATCTCTCTGTAAGATGCCTCTCCCTTCTGATATGTCCACCTTGACACGCAGTTTAGCATCATCATCACACCTGGTGAGGGTGCTCTCAATCCTGTCATCCAAGTCATTCATGAAGATTATGAAGATGTTGAACAGTGCGGTACCCACTACTGATCCATGGGGGACTGCACGTGACAGGCTGCCAGCAGGAGAAAAAATTCCATATTATTTCTCAACCTGTACTTCTAGAAGTCCATACCCAGCAGAGTTGCTGTTGTGTTGTTTTGGTGTTTTTTTCCCCCACTAGCATATTTAAAATACAGTCAGTAAGTAAAACGGAGTGTAGCTTTTGCTGGTAGAAGGCAAGAGAGGGGAGAACAGCTCTCCTCCCATGATCTCTCAGCAATTTTGAAGGCATGAATAGTTGGGAGGATTAAAACTCAGAGTTACTTTCTTCCAGTTATTGGCTGGATAGAAGTATTTATATAAGATCAAGATTAAGGAAATTTAGTGTGATTTCCCAATAAATCTCTGTAAAGAGAGTGGATGTTTTGATTGGCTGCTGCATTGTCTTACTTTATTTTTCAGACCAACGTGAGGACACAAACTCAAGTAATGCAAATTCTTGGGCCAAATCTTTCAGTTGAAGGAGAAGTGGGGAGTCCTTCTGCTCTCCTTTTCCTTCCACATGTCCTGTGTGCCCAGGAGGGGCTAGGAGAGGGAGTGTAAGGGCCTGCAAACTTTTGAACAAGCAGACAAGTGACATCCTCAGAAGTAGCCTGGCACCGTGGCAGTGTGTGTGGGAGAGACGGTGGGGAGAAGGGAAGCGCTCCAGAGGTGCTTCTGCTTTTTCTGTGAAGAGCCCTGGGTAACTCACAAACAGAATATTGCTTATCTGCTTGTGACTGGGAAGCAATATTGCTCGTGTGGTAGTTCATTCAGCAGCATGATTCTCCTGCTGATTAAGAGGTATGATAAATTACTTCATTCCCTCCCTCCCACAGAATTATAGAATAGGTTAAGTTGGAAAGGTCCTTTAGAGGTCCTCTAAAGTCCACCAATAAACCATGTCCATCTACACGTCTTTTAAATACCTTCAGGGATGATGACTCAACCATTTCCCTAGACAGCCTCTTCCAGGGTTTGACAACCCTTCTGGCAAAGAATTTTTTACCAATATTCAATCTAAAACTCCTTTGGTGCAACTTGAGGCCATTTCCCCTTGTCCTGTTGCTTGTTACCTGGGAGACCAATCCCTACCTGGCTACATCTTCCCTTCAAGGAGTTGTAGAGACTGATAAGGTCACCCCTGAGCCTCCTGTTCTCCAGGCTAAACAATCCCAGCTTCCTCAGCTGCTCCTCATAAGACCTGTGCTCCAGACTCAAGGCACATTGAGAAGATCCCTGGAGCATTCTCAGTTCTGAGCTGGCCCAGCTTTCTCATCCTCTCCTCATATAAGAGATACTGTGGTTCTACGACCATCTGAGTGGCCCTGCACTGGACACTTGCTTCAGTATATCCATCTTCCTCTTGAACTGGGGAGGCCAGAACTGGACACAGCACTCCCGATGTGATCTCACCAGTGCTGAGTAAGGGAAAGGGTCTCTCACTGGTCCAGCTGGAGATGCTATTCCTAATTTCCTGACCCACAGGGATGTAGGTGTTCCTCACTCTTAGAGTGCATTAGAATTGTTGTTTCATACTTAAAAAGCAGGAAGACCTGTCCAGTAGTCAGTCTTCTGACCAGCTGTTGAGAAAGCTGTTCCATGGAGTTAAAAGCCTATTGTGCTACATGAGCTGATTTTCAAATGCACTAGGGCTTGCACTCTTTCATCTTCCTGTCAGGACATTCTACACAGCACAGAAAGCAGCTCAGCAAGCAGAATATAAGCCCCAGGTGGCAAAGCCTGAAAAATGAGTTAAATATAACTTTATGAAATAGCTCTAATGGCCATGGCAAATACTACTCTTATGTTTGCTTTTTTTCACTTACTTACTTACTTAGTTCTTGCTTTTTTTTTTTAACTTTTACTTACTGTCAGTGAGACAAAATGCAAAGAAACCATACATGTGGAAGCAGATTGCTTTTCCTAGCAACTGATAAACTTAGAATTCTTCTCTATAACTGAGCCATGCCCACACAGATACATCATCATTACTTATTTTTGCATCTTTCCACTGCCAATAGGAAATATAAAAGTGCTGCCATATGAATTCCACTGTCCTCACACACTTTTCTGGAAGCAGAAGTATAAGTCTTCTAACGTTGCTACTTGTATGGGAAGAGTAAAACATGCACTTAAATAAAATAATATAAAAAAATAGCAGAATAAAGCATACTAACATTTTCTATTCTTAAAATTTTTTGCACCCTTTAAAGAGGCAACATCCTGAAGATGACTACCTGGGGCCCTTTGCAACACTGCTGATGGACTGTGTGCATTCTGCAGTTTCCGAGGACTGCTGCCAAGTTAAACTTTAGGGAAACTTCACTTACCTGTGTAGCAATTTTGCTTCTGTTAATTTTTTCAAATGAATATAATACATGGTGTTTCCTCACTGTGAAAAGATCACATCAAGATTTTTGGAGGCTTTTGGAAAAAAAGTTGACCAGAGGATTTTATAAAATGAACAACAATTTCATTTTTATAGATAACCTGGAGCTGCAGCCACTGTAACTCAAGATATAACCAATCTCTTCTCTGTTTCTAGATGTGGTAGTTATGACATACAGGAATTAAAAAAATTCTCAAATATCATCCTATTTAGATTACTGAGTAGCAGGAAGGGTGTAGCAGAATTTTTAAGATGTGTTTTAAGATAAATAATATTTAATATAAAAAAGAATAAGAAAACTGAGAAAAAATTAAGGGAAAAAATAACATTTAGGAGAAAAAAAATGTAGAGGACTGTCATAACAAAAGACCTGAAAAATCATGATAAATAATTTTTGCTGGTGAAACTATGGTTGTGTAAGAACTTGATTTGTCCTAATGTATTCCAGCCTTCTGTGAGCAACTAAGAGCATGATGGCTTTATACGGAAATGTAGCTCAATACAGAGCCTTTTTTTCAAAGGCTTAGTTTGTGTTAAAGCATTATAAAAACAATTGAGGTTTTCCTTGTGAACTGACTGAGTAGTTTTAAAATGCCATGCTTTAACTCAGTTCTCAGAGCAGAGGGACTGATTTAAAATGCGGGATGGATCTGTGCTTGGAAGATATGAAGAGCCCACCATGGGAAAAGCCTTACAGAGCACCAGCCAGGGAAAGGGTAAACCAGACAATAGCAGGAATTAGAGTCAGCTGTCAGCTTACTGATGACAGCATATGAGAAATAGTGGGTTATTAATAACATGGAGCTGAAATACAACCTTCAGCAAAGCCTGGTCTCTTCTTAGTTTCAGAGTTTAAGTTGTGAGAACATAGATTGTCGATGGACAAAAAGAGATGATTTAGACTTTAAACCGGAGAAGAATTTTCTCCTTCACTGGCCTCTGATGAATTAAAGGACCTTGGAAGCTCAGTTCTAAGGAAATGGTGATTGTTATAAGCTGTATGTTTGCATTTTAAGGACTAGCCCCAGAGAGCCCATGCCAGAGCCGTTCTTCCTTATCTGTGAGCTACAGAAAAAAGTGCCGCATTGTTCTAGCTCATTTTTCTTCAGCATTAAGGGAAGATGAACTGGTGAAAGTGGGAGTAGAGAATTGGTTACAGATTGCTACGAATGGACAGATTTTGGAGATCACAGCTTGGATGTAAAAGTGGTTGAAGACTAAATGGTTTCCCTGATACTAAGAACCATGTTCATGGAAGACACATACCACCAAGCATTACCAAATTCATATAGATCATGTGTTTCATGGATTTATATTTTACTTAGATTGGCCAGAGGACACAATGAGCATTTATGCTTCCTCTAAGCCAGCTTTATGCTGTCTTTGAGAAAATACATGATGCTGGTCGCATAGAGCCAGGTATTTTCATTGTTTGAAAATACCTTGAATAAATATAAAATAGCAGAATTTATTAGAAGGGTGCAGTATTTTTAATTCTCTATTGGCAGCCTGAAATTTGGATTTGCAGTGTTCGAAAACTCGTGTGTGAGCAGATGCAGATTAGCAGATGGAGCTGAGGGACAGGAGGTACACGTTGGGATATTTGGCAGCTTAAGCGTAGTGATAAAAAATATTCATTTATCTATATATTTTCCATGAATATAAAGTTACTTGAAACAATCTTTTGAAACCCTGTTGCACACAAACCACTGAAAACCAGGATGACAGTACTATGTAGCACTTTAAAAAAAGTTTATTTCAACATGAACTCTTTTCCTATCTCTAAAAGCCTACTTATCCTGAATACATAACTAAGGCAGAAAACCCCAAAGAAAATAATATAATAAGAAGAAAATAAATTGAGTTATTTCAAAAAGCAGTTCTTGTTACTATCTTTCTCTTTCATCTTTTAAATTCTGTGTGACTTAACCTCATTTCTCAACTTCTGATTCGTCTGATTCTTGCCTGACATTACAATGAAGTGGACAGAGTGTGCATCAAATACCAGTGTTAACTCTAGCTGTACTTTCTGTAAGAAAGGATCTTTTTGTAGGAGCTGTACAGAAGCTTGGCAGGAGCTCATACATAATATCCACGGCTCCAAAGAGAGGCTCAGGCTTCATATTGCCAAGTCCTTGAGCCAGAAACATTGTCTCAGTTTGTGCCCACCCAAGAGTTGTGGAGGCTCCTTCTGTGCTGGAAGCAATTTGAGTTTGCCTCTAGGGGTATTAGTCCATGTCATAGGTTTTCTAAGAAGATGACCTTTCTGAATATCTAATGAGCTTAATTTTTTTCTTGTCTGAACTAGTATTTCTGTTCTATGTTTAATGCCATATGTGGGCACAGAAATGCAGGAACTGTATTTTTGCCGTAGTGTTCCTTAGTTGTTTCAGTTTATGATCCTGTATCTTCAGTTGGTTTCTCCCTTGTCCTGATGTCCTCATAACAAAAAGAAATTCCATATTTTACAGAAAGAGAAAAAAATCTTTTAATTTTTCAAGAATGCACAGTTTCTTACTGAATCCCAAAATGAAGCAAAAAATAATTCTAATTAAAATTAGCTGAGTTACTGGAAATTAAGAATTATTTTTGATTGCCTTGTTTTTCATGAACTTCTTCCTGAAACTACAAATCATTGTGCAACTCAGGATGGTCTGGTCAGTGCTCAGTCCGCTCCCTTTCTGCTTCCTCTAACAGGTAGCCCAGCAGTTTGGTCAAGGATGGCTGTGAGAAAGAAGCTACAATTCTCACAATCATGTGAAAAGGACAAGGAGCTGGTGGCATTGTATCACAAGACAGAGGACAGCAGCTGAGGACAATAGGCAACGATCAGCATGGGGTGAAATTTGAAAGGAAAAGATGCAGCAGTGGGTAGAAGACTCAGAATAATTTAGGATCTTTAAGCAGATCCTTTGTAGATAACACTAAATGAATTAAAGCTTAATGTCCTGTATAGTTTATTTATTATGATTTCCTTTATAGCTTAGCAATTATAAAGCATTTAGTTAGTTGTTTGCTACATCATTAGACCTCACATCAAATGACCAAGTACAGAAATAAAACATTAGCTTCATTTTACACTTCTGACACATTAAGTAGAAGTGGTGTCACTGCAAAGCATGATCTCTGTGCAATAATTATATCTTCTTCAAAAAATAGTTTAAAGTCTCAAAACCTTTGCCAGATACCTTCAGGAGAGTAAAGATAAGTTTTAAAAATAGGCACAAAGCTAATTAAGAGTCAAATGCTGTGGGAGTAAAAGGTCAGTTTTGTCTTCAAAAGTTTAATAGCAGGACACAGTGTGGCTCTGTACTTAGGCTATTTATTGTGTCTCTAGATGTGTTAGTAACCTCAGTCAGTCTAAAGATTAAAACAGGGCTAGTATGGCCAAGTGCCATGTTTTGAGGAATTATCCCTGTCTCTGTGCAGAAGCCAGCCAGCACCCACTATGAGTGAGTAATGTACAGAAGTGTCCCTCAGGTCTGGGCGGATGCCATCGCAGCAGCACATGAGAGCTTTGCAATTGCTTGGGTCGGAAAAGAGAAGGTCAAAGCTGGGTCACTGGTGAGAACCAGACACATTTTTGGAAACCTGTACTATAATAAGTGGAGGTATTCACTGTGGGCATAAAACAGCACATAAAAGGTGCAAAGATAAAATGCAATAGAAGGTGCAAAACAACACATATTGGTTGGTAAGCTTTGGTGCTTTTAAAGATGACTGTGCATTCAGTTTTGAAGACAAGGCAGCTTTTTGCAGCTCTGTTTTCCACATGGATTTTACATAAGAAATGTCTAAGCTTTATTATAGTAATATTTAGCAAGGAGAGTATTCAACGCTTACCTGTATTTTGTCTTTTTTAAGGCATAAATTATATTTTCAGAAAACAATCTCTTATATGAGATTGTGTAATACAAGATACAAGATTAACATTGACCACATTTAAAGGTAAAATTTTTGAAGTCCTCATATTTTTATTTACTTCTTCTTCAGGTTGCCTTCCAAATTACAGAAAGTATAGAAAATAGAAGATACGAGGAAAATACCCCTCTCCAAACTTTATTTCTCTTTTTTTGCGAAGGTATTTAATGGATTCTGCAAAGGCCTTGTCAAGTTCCCAGTATATTGCACATTAGTCAATCTATAATTCTTCCTGCCCCCCATGTAACTTCTTCATGAACTCTCTGGTGCCCCTCAGGCAATGAGAAAGGTGGCAGTAAGGTCAGTTCAATAAAGTCTACAGCTCTTCTTCTTGCCTCACACTAAGGAAATTGAAAAACATCTGTCTTTCAGACATGTGTACTGGTTCCATTTCCTGTTCGTTGTCCTGGGGTCTGCAGTGAGCATTTTTGCATGGGAGTAATTCTCTCTTTTTGTATACTTTAGTTATTAACATCGTTGCTATTACTATTCATTGTCTTATCTCATTGCTGTTTCCAGTAAATTGTTCTTCTTATCTCAGCGCATGATTGTTGCCTTTCAGCCTTTTTAGGTTTTCCCTCAGCCACGGACGCCGGCTCTGAGGGCTCTAGGACCTGCCCCAGGGCAGAAGGGTCCCGAGCGGGGCGTGGGTGACTCACGCAGAGGTGGAGCCGCTCCGGGAGGATGCCTGCAAGGCGCGGTGGAACAAAGGCGAAGGAGGCAAAGGGCTGCGGGAGGGGGTCTCTCCGTAGTCTCCGTTTATTGTGAGGGAAGGCGAGGGGAACCGGGAGGGAGACGGGCGGAGGGAGAACTCTGAAGAACGGAGGGCTCACAGCAGGTTTTAAGGGAGGCAGAAGGGGAGGGATCCAGGGTCCGCGACCAGTGGAGAAACAGGGAAGGGATAACAGGCATTCTCAGGGTCTGATTAACACGTGCAAGGGGAGGGTACAAAGAACTGTAACCAAGAACACATCAAACTGAGGAGACAATTCTGGAGTACATACATATACGGGCGAAAGGGGCAGGGAAACTTACAGATCAATCAGGGAAACAGAACTGGGGTACATTAACATAAAATGCATCTCTGGAGAAGCCTTTCCCTGTATTCCAACCTAGGGAGGATTTAACAACTGACCCACCACACATGATCTTCATCTTTTATGGCACCAGTTCTCCTCTCTGGCCACCTGTGTCGGGGTGGGAATTGAAGAGAGGGAAGGGGGAGCAAGAAAGTAGCAGTGTGGTTTAGAAAGTCTCAGTGGGAGAACTAAGTTGGGGAGTACCATCCCTAAATGATGACACTGCAAATAAAAATACTATTTTAAAAGGTATTTAAACTGTATTTAAAAATTCCAAGGAAAGTCACATTTATTAGAAAGTCTATTGAATTGTTACTGTTTAGGATTAACAACACACCAGTCAGACATGAACTGTTAAACTGAGCTTTGTATTTCCTCTTAACCTTGACTGGGTTCCTTTGTAATTCCTCGGTGATAAATAAATTTCACATTTGCATAAAATTAGTAGAAGATCCAACACTGTTTCTACTTTCTCTTTCTTTGCAATTTTTGAAATACAAAATATTTTTCATCTTGGTTATTTGTAAATTATTTTTTTTAAAAGAATTAGTATCAGATGTCAAGTTGACTGTGAAAAGTCAAGTGTTCACTAAAGTGTTTAACTAATGAAAGAGGAGCTAGTCAGGCTGCAATAAACTTTTCAAATGCCTGCTTCCACAGAAAAAGGGAGGAAAAACCCTGAGATATTTACAGTCAAAATAACTGGGGTTTTTTGAAAGATCACTGAAAATTAAATGTTCCTATGTGTACCATATATACTGACGCCTTTCTTCTCTTGCCCTTGCATATGTGAATGCCTCAGCTATCCCCATGAAATCCATGCACTGTGATACTTGCCTTTGGACAACTAATCATGTCATCAGTAACACTGGCAAAATAGTCAGCAATTTCCTGCAACATCTGGATGGTCACATTGAGTTCATGGAGGTGAGCTTTTGGGCAACTCAGACATTTCCTCTCTCTCTCAAATGCATTTCAACAACCTAACAGCAAGTGTAGTGTTGGCTGTGAATAAGCACTTCAGGGATGTCAGGCAGTAATTACAGGCATCATAGGCAGTCAACTTTATAATTTGCGTCTGGATAATTTAATTTAATCTGCCCAACAATGTCCTTTGCCATATCCTTTGTCTTTCCATCTTTCCATCTTTTGTGAATGTTACAGTTTGCACACTTCAGGGCTCTAACCTAGTGGTGAGTAAAACCCAGCATGTTTACATAGTATATTTGCTGCTCCTTCAGTGGTTAGCCCTGTCAAAACCAGTTGTTCGCTCATCGAATCACATCTGTCTGCAGCCCGTGCTTCGTCTTTGGGGGATCATTAAATGCCTTGGTGATGGTAACCTTTGAGGGCTGGGTACACATGAGCATTAAGGAGCTCTTCTCTGGTTCCAGCTGAAGAGCCTGTGGAGCTCAATGTGTTCTTAAACTCATCAAAGCACCTGAAAATGGCCTTCTGTTTTAAAATAGGAATCTGTTGCTTGAGTTCTGGCCTTTCAGTCGCATGGGTGCTAGTACCGTGTTTGGAAACATAAATGTACATTAAATACGTAACTATGGACCATATACATTTGTACTGAATATAAATAGTAGCAAGGACTTGAATTCTGAGCTGAAACTCATCTTTAATTACATCTTAATACACATCAAAGACATGTAAACATAGACTGTCATTTCTCTTTGACCATATGTTCAAATGCTCATGTACAGTGCCTTTCTGTCATATGCCCATCTCAGTATCTCTGGGTTTGTGTTGGTTCTCACATGTGTTGTGGCATTCCCAAATCCTTTGTCCCTTTTCCACCTCCAGTTATTCTTTCCCTGTTGTCTTCAGTCCCTGTAAACCCTCTGTGGACATGCTACCCTCAGCAGCTCCCAGGCAGGTGCTTGGTGGTACAAAGGTGAGTTTGGCAGTTTCAGCATGGCTGGATCATCTGACCTCATCTCCGAGCAGAATTACCACAGAATTACTGTTAAATCATAGTCCATGCTGTTCAGTAAGGGTCCGTCTTGCATGCATTATGTGAGAACATTTCCCAGCTGAGCACTTTCCAGTGAATTAAGATGTATTGTATAATCATAGCTAAATAATTCTAAATGTGTCCTTCTCGGGGGATATTTCATAATAAGTAAAAAACGTACTAGATGAAGCATGAGAAACATGTATAATGGTAATTTAAAACAAAACAGAGACCTTCTTTTGCGTGATTTATCGTCCAGGACTTTTGTCTAGACTTTTTTACAGCGGAAACTTAAAACACTTATTACTTTAACCAGCAAAAATTCTTGGTTTAGTACATTAATGATTTCCAGGCAAATTAAATATTAAAAGCAAAGTCTCTGAAGTGTAGCTTAAAATATCTGAAGCTAAGATTCAAAAAGAGAGACCTTATCTGTGAGGTGTCTGTGTGGGGGTACGTGTGTGTTTGTGCAAGCCTGCCAGCACGAATGGTTCAGGCTCGTTCAAGAATGTGCAGAATATTAAGAACAAAGAAAGGGCTGAGGAAAGATTTGTCAGTGATGATAAAATCAGAGGGACATGTCTTCCTTTATCTTTCATGAAAGGAAATAATTAAAAATGGCAAGAACTGACCTCCAGCTTTCAGTCCAAACCTAAGGAGTTAGTCCTAAAATATCAGCACAAGAAAATTTAATTATAAAGAACCACTGCAGATGCTACAGAGTTTTTGCAGAGTGCCAAACACTCCCCAGGCAGAAAAAATATTCACATCAGAAGAAAATGACATGAGAGATGAAGAGAAAGTAAGTCGTGTCTTGCAAAGTGGGTCCCTGTAGGCTGCTGTGCAAATGTAAGGCAGTAGATAAAAAACATGGTAATTTTGATCTCTCTTCTTTCTTGGAATCATTTATTTGTTTACTGAAATGAATTTTTGGCTCTTAGTTCTTGTGAAATTTTAGTAGCAGAACTGCCTTTTAATTCTTTTTAGACAAAGCCTTCAAAGGCCTTCAAGCAGAACTACTTGCCTCAAAGCAATGTACAGCAGTTCTCAAAAGAGGTGTGTTGCCAGCTGTCTTCATACAGAAGAATGGTAGCAAAATAAACATTGATAGACTGTTGCAGAGCTGAGAATAAAGTGAGAATAAGTTTTATTCATGTTTAAAATGCCAAATTCTTTGTGTTGGTAAAAAAATTGTTTCCCTTGGGTGTATATTTTTGTACATCCTTTGGTTCTGAGGACAATGATGTTGAAGAAGAAGAGGTCTAACCTAGGGGTTAAAAGACTGGCAGTGCTCTGTGTTACTTTTCTGTGTACCCCTGAGTAAATCACCTAGGCCTCAGCTCTAGAAAATACTTGCCAGTGGTCTGGGACAGAATTCACATTTTGGAAAAGAAGTAATGCAGAGAGAGGAAATTTGCTCTTATGCAGGCAAGCCTCAGAATGTCATCCTCAAATGATGCCTAGATTTAGGAAGCTTTTTTAAAAGGAAAAAATCCCAATTGTTGTAGTATTCTTCCAAGTACTTTGTTGTTGAGAGGTGTTAAGTGCACTATGGCAGCACACTGTTAGCAAGGGAGATTTCTTCCTGTTTGATTGCGGTAAAGTTACATGTCCATTTCTTGGCCTTTGCAGGAGCCCGCACAGCAGGAATCAGCTGAGAATTGGCAGGAAGCACTCCTTTGGATAATTAACTAAGGTCAGGAAATCCATTACAGTGTTTTGGTGAGCAGTTTGAAATGGTATGCATAGTGAGCTGTGGAACAAAAATGTTAACTCCAGCAGGATTAAAATAAACTGAGTTTGAGAAGACGGGTGTTCCTAACCTCAAGTATTTGTTTCAAGAGCAGGAGCCTTATAAGAGCTATATGACTTGGATTACATATATTGTTCCCTCTCCTTAGCATTGCTATATGTCTGTCCATGTTATTCCTGATCTTCAGCACCGTGCTCTGCAGCAGTAGGAGTGCAGGACATGCTGCAGAGTCCACTAGTATTTATCCTGAAAATCAGTCAGGGATCTCGTGAATCAAAGTATCAGTTAATTGCTTCCTAAGATGGATGTACTCCCTCAAGCCTAGGAAAATACAGCCTTTCTACAAGCTACCTTCACGCTGAAATGAAACGTCTTTCAGATGTGATGGTGCCTGTTTTAATAGCTGGACCCATGTGGTAAACAGATACGAGAGGAAGACCATGAGGTGTGGCACCACAAGAAATCAGCCGTGTGCTGTGGGATCTCCTGTTTTTTCTGTAGTATAGGCTTGTGGTACAGTTTCTCACTCTCCACTGTAAACCTCTCAGAATGGCTGCCAGCTGGGAAAAGCAAACATAACCTGGTTCTGGTTTTGTACTTCCCTGCACTGCATGTCAGAGATTGCACGTGAGTGGTCAGTGAAGGAATGTTCAGAGTCCTGTCTCTGTTCTTTCACCACTCAGTTTGCTAACTCAGCAGCAAGTCTATTTTAACAGACTCACAGAATATCCTGAGTTGGAAGAGACCCACAACAATCGTCAAGTCCAGCTTCTGGCGAGTTTTGGGCTTCTTTATGCTAGGAATCTCAGAATATTTTGTGTACTTCTCTATTTATTGATGGATTTAAAAGAAGAGAGGGAGAGAGGGTTCAGCTGGGATTCCCAGGATGTTTGAAGTCTGCCTCTACTGCTGCTGTGGATCTTGTGCATTAGCCCTGGGAAAATGCTGGCAAGGCAAGGCAAGGCAGGGCAGGGCAAGGCAGGGCAAGGCAAGGCAAGGCAGGGCAGGGCAGGGCAAGGCA